>PVKE010019696.1:0-28225 GCA_004027555.1 Craseonycteris thonglongyai | reverse complement strand
TAGCTTCTTAGGTGACTGTGATGCAAAATCAGAATTGGGGGCTACTTTATGTCTAATATTCTGAGCTATAGAGAGAGCATTAGAACATCTCTATTCTGTACATACATATGTATACATACATATATTACAAGGATAAGCAGAAAAAATATGCATAAGGATAAGCCTGTATAGGAGGGCTATCCAGGAAAAAAATCTAGCCATACATGCCTCTCTTTTTTATATTACATGGCTGGATACTTTCCAGTAATATATATATATATTATTTATATATATATAATATATATATATATAAATTATATATATATAAATTATATATTCATATATATTCCTATATATATGTGTGTATATACACACGCACATGCACACACATCATCCTGTGCATTTAAACCAAATCTGTAAAAACATAGTTTGTTCTTTTATTATTTTTAAACATTTATTTTTCTGTTTAAGAGACAGTGAGGGGAAAGATGGGATGGCACAGCAGGTTAAGCGCTTGCTTTGCAGTCTTGGGGTTGGAGTATTGAGTCCCGACCCTGGCCCATGCGGACTCATATGTTGAACTGGGGTGTGCTTCCCATGTGGGAGGCCCCCAGTTTGGTTCTCACCAGGGCAAGATTCCCATGTGGGAGACCCCTGGCCTAGTTCCTGCCCTGTGTTCCCCTCCAACCCCCGCCCACCTATATGGAATGAAACTATGTAGAAAACTGATGACCTACAACCATAGAGACTGCTCTGGGCCCTCCCCCTTCTCTCTGTCCCTCTCTGTCTCTCTCTCTCTCTCTGTCTTTCTCTTTCAGTCAAAAACAATAAAAATAAAATCTTTAAGAGAAGGTGAGAGAGAGAGAGAGAGAGAGAGAGACAGACAGACAGACAGAGAGAGACAGAGAAGGGGGGAGGGCCCAGAGCAGTCTCCCTGGTTGCACATCATTAGTTGTGACATAGTTTCCTTCCACACAGGTGGATGTGGGGCTGCATGGGGTGGACTGAACAGGGGCCTTACCACACAGGACGTGAGAACCTTCGCCACCTTCCTGGTGGTTACCAGTTGTGCTGCAGTTCAGCATGTGGGTTTGCACGGGCCAGGGCTGAGATTCGTTCCCACACCTGGCCATAGCAAGGCAAGCACTCAACCTGCTGAGCTCTCCCAGCATCCCTGTCCTTCTTTTTTGTTTCTTGGTATAACTTTAGTAGAAAATAGTAGAAACTAGTAGAAAATCTTTCTATTTTATGTGGCTAATATAGTATCATTTTAGTAGTCAAAAGAATATAATGGGACTTTTTTGGAGGCCGGCGACGGAGTCTGTGAAGCTGCCCCAGGAGCTGGACCTGTCCTATCCCCCTCTTGTTTCACTTCCGGTTGCAATCAATAACAGCTGTGTGTACTGTTAAAAAAATGCATATATAGTGGGAAATGTAATTCAGTAAATGGCACCTGCTGTCAAAAGTCTAGCCTCCAGGTCTTAAATTGAATGCTAGTTGTTGTAATTTTTTTTAATGAAGGAATTGAGTTAGTTTAATTAGTTGGTGATGGAGGGAAGGCTCGCTATCATCTTTGAATGTCACTTGTTACTACCTCCTTCCTTACCCTACCATAATTGAGTCTGTTTTTTTTTCTTGTTTGTTTGCATCTTTAAAAGATGATGTATGATCCTTCACTGATGGGTTTGGGGTTCTGTGAGATCTTTTCTTTTTTTTATCCTTTTTCTGCTGCCTCTGCATCTTTCTGCAAAGATCTTGTTTTGTACCACAAATATTTTTTTTAAAGGGTAGCGTTTACAAAGTCCAAATTGAGTTTGCAAACCTACATGCTTCATGACCAAACAACATGGCTGAGGTTTTGGATAGATCCCAGAGGGGCTCTGATTGCCTACAACAAAGCTGAAAAAACATGCTAACAGTTCTAAGTTGATAACCTGGATACAGACAACTCTGCAGAATGTGTACTTTCTAGAAACACATTCTTAATGGTGCAACTGTCAAAGTGCGTTTACCAAGTATGTCACTTGCAGCTATTAAGACATTGTTTTACTTAAAATTTAGTAGTTACATAATACTACTATTACATAATAACTAGAAAGAATTTTTTGAGTGTTGCACTTATGAATAAGTAAATAATAATAGTGTTACAATTTTCTGAGCCTCAGTCATGAGTGAATAAACTTTTCTTTTCAGACGAACTAACAATTCATGTCAGCTTTGCATGACTATTGAAAATGCGCCACCTCCTGAAAATATCTTCAGGTAGTAAAAGAAGGGAAATCAGCATTATACAGGTTGGTTAGGTGGAGATTTTTTTTTTTTTTAGAATTTATACAGTAGAAAGTAAGGGACCTACTCAAGGGCAGAATCTGTTTTTTTAATGTACTTGCTTTCACAGTGACTCAAGTTGTTATATTGATTGCCTGGGGAATAATTTATCCAGTTACTCTAAAAAGAAACAGATTATATATTTATTTTTACATAAACAAATTCTCCTCCATGCTTGACTTGTTCTGCTATAATTTTTCAAAGTTACATTAGCCTATAGAAGATCCACATTCATGAATATCTAATCTTTTTCATAAGTATATGTGCTTAAAAAATAAAAAGAATGATTTGCTACGAGTATTACTATTTTAAGGCTTGCATAAGGAGACAGAAAAAAACCCAAGTTATTTTAACGTATTATTTAATATAAAGAATTTTCAACTAATAATTAAAGAAATGAAACCGAAAAGAGAACAATAATGTCATATAGATAATGACCTCTAGAAGCGGCTACCGCTTCTAGGGCTAGAGCAAAGGGAAGAGATTATAATCACTAACACGTGAAACCTGAGTGGAGGGGACCCATGTGGCTGGATACCGACAGGCTTCCGAGACTATCAGCAAAGGCAAGGAGCAGATGTTTCTGAGGGAAAGCAATGGTGGAAAAACTACAAACTCGGTGAGTTGTAGCTCTGGGCAGGAACCATTCCCACCAGAACAGTGTGTGGCTGGAATGCCACTCAACTGGAATGAGAAGCAAAACCAGAAGGTCAATGGGAAGCTGACAGGAAGCAGACAAGGCTACACAAGTCTCTTCTTCCAGCCTTGTAGTCTCTCTCTCATGCCTCGGGATCCAGTCAGCAAAGCAGAAAGGAAAGTAGAAAAGCCCAACCCCTGCTGCACGAGGGCCAGTGTGGATCCAGGAGGCACTAGCTTAATAACTAACATGCTCGAGTTCCTTTGAGAATCTTTTTCTTAAGATTTATTTTATTGTTTTTGACAGAGAGACAGAGATAGACAGAGAG
This sequence comes from Craseonycteris thonglongyai, assembly GCA_004027555.1. Taxonomy (NCBI): domain Eukaryota; kingdom Metazoa; phylum Chordata; class Mammalia; order Chiroptera; family Craseonycteridae; genus Craseonycteris; species Craseonycteris thonglongyai. The sequence continues at coordinate 24,953 of PVKE010019696.1, read as the reverse complement.
AAGGGGGAGGGCCTAGAGCAGTCTCCATAGTTGTATGTCATTAATTTTCAACATGGTTTCCTTCCATACAGGTGGGCGGAGGCTGCTCAGGGTGGGAGTTGGACTTGGGGCCTCCCTCATAGAATGCATGCCCCCTCAAACCAGGGGTCAAACTGGGGGGTGAGAGCCAAATTGGGGGCCTCCCACTTGGGAAGCACACCCCAGTTCAGCATATGAGTCAGCACAGGACGGGGCTGGGATTCGATCCTCAGTCCACGGGGCTGCAAAGTGAGTGCCTAACGTGCTGAGCCATCCTGGCTTCCCCTCTTTGAGAATCTTAAGCAAATTCTTTCAATTAAAAATTATTTATATTTAATTTTTTATTAGGTAATATACCATATGGTATAAAAATATAAAGGAAATAATTTCTTCCTCACTTTCATGCCCCCTGTGTCCTGTTTTTGCCCTCCTACCTAGCTCCAATTAGATTATCACTGTTGTTACTTTCTTATGTACCCTGTCTGAATTTATTTATGCACATACAAAAAATACAAATATATGTAATTTCTTATCTGTGCTATCATATTATTTATCATAGCATTATTTTGCAATTTGCTCTTTTTACTTGACAATATATATTACTAATCATGCCATATCAGTACATAGAGAACTTCTTCATGGTTTTAAATCTCATTACCTTAATGTTTTTCTTTCATTATATTCTCTTTGGTGTTCACGGGATAAAATGACATCATCTGCAAATACTGATAGATTCCAAATCTTCAATCTCTAAAATCATTTCTGTCTGCTCATTGTTTTGGCTTTTACATCCAGCATAACATTAAATATTAATAGTTATAGTGAATATTTTGTATCTTTTCAGCCTTATTAGGAATGTCTCTAATATCTGATTATGCATGATGATGGATTTGGGGCTAAGATAAATATATTTTATTTTGTTAAGGAACTATCCATTCATTGAGCTTATTTTATTTTAATCAGAAATGATGTTGAATTTTGTTAAATGGCTTTTCAGTATTTATGGTGCATGACCATATGACTTTTCTTTTTATACTTAATATATTTAATGTATTTCCTTAAACTTCCTATGTTGTTAGTAGATTTCCTAATATTCCTAGTATTGAACCATCTTTGTATTCCTGGAACAAACTCCACTGGGTCATGGACTTTGCTAACATACACAAACATCCTTCCCCACTCCCCAACTCACACACACACACCCACACACACCCACCCACACACACACACACACACACACACACAAACACACACACACAATGATACTTATAACAGGGTTGTAGATATTTGTTATTGCTGATCATTATTTGTCAGGTTTTTATATATGGTTTACGTTTTTCATAATAATAATTTGGAAGTTTTTTGTTTTATTTTTTAATCTCCACTCTGAAACACTTAAATAGAATTGAAATGATCTCTTCTTTAAAGTTTGGTGGAATTCTCTAGAAACTATTTGGGCTTCTTGCTGTTTGGGTGTTTAGTTCTTTAACAATTTCCTCTATTTCTGCGACAGAAATGGTCCTTTAAAAATTTTGGCCTTATTTTGCTTTAACTTTGGTAAATTATATTTTTCTAGGAAAGCATTTATTTTATTTAGGTTTCAAGAAAAATTTTATGTAGAGATGAAAAATTATGTTGATCATAGAAAATCTTATGATCTTAAAAAAATTTTTTTTTGGTTCTTTGGTTATTTTCGCTCTGCAACCTTGTCTTTTAGCACTTTCTTTTTCTTTTTTTTTACTAGGCTGTCCTGATAGTTAATCTTTTTCACTTTTTTCCAAAGGGCAAATTTTTAAAAGTTTATTTATAGTGTGTTTTTTTTTAACTGGTTAAATTGTATTTCTACATTTAAATTTATCTGGCTTAAAGTTTTGCTATTAACATTTTTTGAGTAAGAAATTTAACTTTTATTGCTATGAGTGTTCAAATCTATAGATTTTTCTCTTAGCACTGCTTTAGCTAAATCACATAGCATATCTCCATATAGAGGATTTGAACTATTACTATTTTCTAGAAATTCTGTAATTTAGTTTGAATTTTCTCTCTGGCCCAAAAGTTGTTTAAGGAGAGTTTATTATTTTCTAGATGTGAGGGAACTTTTGTTTTCAGATTTTATTTTTTAAAAGATTTTTATTAAAATGTGGCTGACAAATTTTATATTAGTTTCAGGTAAACACCATAGTTACTCAACAACTATACCTAAAGAAGTGATCATCATAAGTCCAACAACTATCTGACACTGTTAACCACACTATCATAATCAATATAATTGACTATATTTCCTATGATGTACATTATATCCCCAACACTTAATTCCTCGTTTTCATGTTTGTTAAAAATCTTACGCTCTTAAAATCTTCTTGAATTTAGGAAAATTCTATTATGTCTTTTTAAATATTTGTTCTCTTTCATTTCTTTGGATTTGTTCCTCAGATCTCCAATTATGTGCATGTTGAGTCTATATTCAGTTTTCCTTTAATTTTCTCTTTTAACTTTTGAAGAAAGTTTTTAATGTCCATTTTATTTTGTGTTTCCCATCTCTATCATCTGTGTCCTCCTGTTTTCTGTAGTGTCTAGCTTATTTGCGTCCCTTCCAATTATTCTTCATTTCTGAAGAAATACTGTTTTTTAGTTTTATCTTCTACTGTGTTTTTCACAGTCTCTTCCTGAATTCTTATCCTTTTGCTCTGCTGTAGTCTTTCATAGCAGTGCTTTTATCAAAAGTTAAAAAAATGAAATTTAACAATACTGGGGTAACAGTAACGCAATAAAAGAATTAAAAAATATATATGCCAAAATTTTTGGTAAAGATTTTAATTTCTATATATAATTCATAAGAGTGTCATTTACTAACATTTGCTGTTGCATTCCACCTTTCCCCTCTTTCATAGCCTTTATGTATTCTTTCTGTTGATATAACCAGGAATTTACAGGATGCCTTTGAAGGTCCCAAAGCTCTCTCTTCTGCCATCACAAAGAGAGATCCCATCTCCTAAATAGTGCTTCTCGGATGATTCCTTTTAAAGCCGTAGCTCCTCTGCATCTCTGACATGGCCTTTCTTCACCCTCATTCTGAACTTCTAGTGAGACCATCTGGAATATAGCTTTTGTATTTCTGGTGAGCTCCTTACCTTCAGGCGATACCTTTTTGCCTTTCATTCTTGGTACTGTTGCTGGGCCATCTTACCACTCTCATGTTTCTTTTCTCCACTTTTTCTTCTGTGACTCCTGCCTAATGGCTGCTGATATGGGCAGATCTTATATATCCTTTGTAGTCTTCAGATTATATGTTCTTCCCTTTTGTTGCACCTGGAGTTTTCAGGGTTTCATTTTATTCTCTGTTGTTTTTGTTGATCTTCACAAAAGTATAACGATGCTAAATTAATTAGCCATGCATATACTGGAAGGCTGTGTGTGCTTTTAAAGAATAGTATTTTAAGGTTAGAGCTTTGGTAATTTGCACAGCTAATACAGTAATGATAGCAAGTACTATTTAAATGTAAAATAATGTTCATACTTCCCCAAAAATGTCAACGTAGAAAATGAGTGAGATGCTGCTTTTCTCTTCTGATCCTTTTATTTACTTAACAAACTTTTTTTACTGTTGAAGTTTGGTGCTATTATTTGGACATTCCAGGAAAGTTATTTCGTTAACAAATTATATAAAGCTTCCAGTTTTTTTGTGGGGTATTTCTTTTTTTAATTGTATAGGTTATTTTCTTTTGTTCTCTTGCTGGTCCTGGAGAAAGTTTGTTCAAGTGGAATAAGATTTTATGAATCTTGTTTTTTCACTGTTGTTTTAGGTTTCTTGTTACTTTTTTTTTTAATATTTAATTTTAATTTTGACAGAAAGAGAGAGAGAGATACAGAGACAGAGACAGAGACAGAGAGAGAACTGAACTGTGGGAACTCCCCAGTTCAGCATGTGGGCCCGCCTGGGCTGGAGCTGGGATTCGATCCTCGGTTCTTGGGGCTTCAAAGCGAGCGCTTAACCCGCTGAGCCATCCCGGCTTTCCCTCTTGTTACTTTTGATAGTGAAAAATATGTTAGTGAGTACTGAAGTAGAAATTACTTTGCATATTTGTTAAACTGTCCAGAATTTAGGAGAATAATTTTCTACCACCTCACTTTTAGTTGATGAGAAAATACACAGATTCTGTTCTGTTTGTAGGCTAAATTTTTAATCTTTTGTTATAAATCCAGACAGCAGTAGACAATTATGTTTTGCCTGAAGAATCATATTTTAAAGATTTATTTATATTGTTTTTTTGACAAGAGAGAGAGAGAGAGAGAGAAGAGGGAGGGCCCAGAGCAGTCTCCATAGTTGTATGTCATTAGTTTTTAGCATAGAGTCACTCCACAGGTTGGTATGGGGCTATGCAGGGCAGGAACCAGGCTGGGGGCCTCCCATATGGGAAGCTCAACCTGGCAAGAACTGAACTGGGGGCACACCCCAGCTTAGCATATGGGTCCGCACAGGCTGGGGCTGGGACTCTGTCCTCAGGCCCCAGGGATGCAAAGCTAGCGCTCAACTGTCTGAGCCATCTTGGCATCCCCACGAATCATATTTTAAATTCAAGTTGTAATTGATAAATTAAATGAATAATTTAAGGTCAACTGTTCATCAAGTTTTATTCTTTTTTTGTTAGTAACCAAACTTAAAATGACTTGAATTAAGATTAAGGATGAAGTTTTAGAAGCGATTTTCCTTTTAAAATATGGTTCTTGGCAATAGTCAGGAAATAAATGAACTGAAACCAGTGTTCCAACAGTGTAACTGTGCACACAGTAGCAAGTTATCGGAGTTGACAATTTTCAAATGATAGAAGCTGGTTATATAAGTCACCCAAAATGGCTTGATGCACTATTATTTCCAGACAGAGTTGGAAATAACACGTGCCAAGGCAGCAGGCACTCAGACGAAAACATAACAATTTACTTTCCAATAATTATCATCACCTCCAGCCAGGCTGAAACTTGATTGGTCTAGGACAGAAGAGTATCTTTTGTATGGATTTATTTCAAGCCCAGAAATATCATGACTGTAGTAAATATTTCTATAAATCATTTTCTGGACTTCATTGGAAGAAATAGCAATAATTACTTTGTTCTTTGTATATCAAACTAAATTGATACAAATTCCAGCCAGTACAATTCATCAATTCATTTGTCCCTTTTTCATTTCCTGCGTTTTTTTCCCTCTCCCTCTTTTTAAAAATTGTAATAAATTGGAAACTTTTATGTGAGAACTGATGATACTTCTATAGCTGATGAAATAAAAAAGACAAAAATGAAATCTTGCTTCATATTGTTCATAAATATGACACTGTTGGAATACATATTTGAGGGATTTCTAAGTACTTTCAGAAGCTTATTAATCTTCAGGCTATTGCCATGGAAGGGAAGTGTTTTCAGAGGTTCAAAGATGAGATATGTAAAAACAGACAAATGACAAGTTTGGGGGAAACACAGCTGAATGCTGGAGAGTTTGAAACAGTTGATGTACATATGACATGAAGTCAGTTGATTGTCTTTCTGAGTAGCCTTTATAACACTGTATCTATTCAGAGACATCTGTGGGTGGTGGTGGTGGGAGAGAGACAGACAGGGACAGGGAGAGAAAGAATTGTAGTAATGGGGATTTGGAGACAATGGGAAAATTAAGAGAGTGAAGGCAAAGATGGTAGAAAGAGGGAATGCTGTGATGAGGGAAACCTGGAAAAACTCTGGTGTCAATGAAACTGTCCCCAGATGACTTTTCATGGCAGCTTCGTGACTAGCTTGTGCTCAGAGTCAGAGTTTCTTCAGACATAGGTGGTCTGGACGATATATTTTCGAAAGAGTCACAGCTGGGATTGCCTGGGGTAAGACCAGCGATGGCCCATCCATGCTGACCTCTGCTGGCCTGTATTGCTTAAAGGAACACTAACTAACGAAAAGCTCTGTGGCTTAATAGAAGTGACCGTCTGCTAGCATCATAAAAGTTAAAATCTCAAGTGAATGTTCTGGCAGGACAGCTCTCCTATGACCTAGTTCCCCTGGCAATCCAGAACCCTGAGTTCTTTCTATCTCGATCGAGGTTCTGCCCCTTCTTCAGATGCGTTGCCTTTTTGCATCAGGTTAGAAGACAGAAAACAACACAAGATTCCCACATGAGCCAGATCCATGTTACATCTGCTCACCTTCAGTTTGCTCTTTCTCAGTCACGTGGCTCCATTTGAGCACACAGTGGTCTGGGCAGTGTAGTCCAGTTGTGTGCCCAGAAGAAGAGAGAGAGGATTTGGTGAACAGTTGGCCAGCCTTTGGCACGTGGCCTCTTCTGCAGGAAACGGGAGGGTTTGTCTTTCATTGTCTTGTTTGGTGACAACAGGCTTTCAGGGCAGGGATCGCTGATGGGTTTTTATAAAACTTATTTTAGGTTTTCCAGAAGGAACAACTATGCTAATAATCTTTTTTCAAGGGGTTAAAATGTTAGGATCATGGCACTATCATAATGAATCTTAATTCTGACTTAAGCAGAGGCTTTTAGAATGCAGGTTGGAAATGGCTTTCACAAACCTGAGAAATCCCCCGGGGGAAAATGCAGCGTACTGTGCTTCATGATGATACTGCAGAGTATCTTCCTGTAAAGTGTCTGCTCAAATACTTTAGAATTAAAAATTGGTTCCTTTCTCTATCCAATGAGAGGTAAAATAAGGGCAGAGGGATGTTTTCAGCTGAGGTTTGTAATGAGGTGAAGAGTAGATGAGGCAGAGAGGTACCAGGAGGTTATTCTAGGTGACAGAAGCTGCAAAGTACAAGATTTTAGAGCCAAGAACGTAAGACCATGTGGAAAGGCATTGAGGAGGTCAGAGCTACAGAGATTGATAGAGGCTGAAGGGTGAAAGTGGGAGACAGAGATGGCTCAGGCTTTCAAACTTAATTTGAAGCCAGAGTGGACATACGGAGATTCTATTCTGCTCTACCATCCTCTAATTTGTTTATACACTGGCCCCACAATATCCCAAACATGAGTTTATTTGTTGATCTCAAATATGTTTGAGAGTGATTATTTTCTACTTGTCACAGGCCAAAATAGTATGGAGAATGTTTATTTCATAATATAACTTTTTCGGTGATTGTGAAAAATAAAAATCTGATTCTGTGAAAAATTTTTTAGTAGAAAATTATGAGAATGACTGAACACAGAGGTATATGGAAATAGAAAATAGTGCATGAGACAGTATGGTTTGCAAAAATTAATTTATTGATAGTTTGCTAAGCCCTGGAGATGTGTTGATGAACTATTGCATCTTAATAGAGTTTAGAATTTAGTGGGAAAGTCCAATACTAAATAAATAGTTGGATACGGTTTTTAAAGATTTATTTTTGTTGCTTTTGACAAAGAGAGAGAGCTAGAGACAGAGAGAAGGGGGATGGCCCAAAACAGTCTCCATAGTGGCACATCGTTAGGTTTCTAGATAGTTTCATTCCACAGGTGGGAGTGGGGCTATATGCAGGGCAGGAAAGAGCTGGAGGACCTGAGGCCTCCTGCCTGCGCTTCTGGAGCCAAACCGGGGGCCTCCCACACAGGAAGCTTGCCTTGGTAAGAAGTGCACTGGGAGCACACCCCAGTTCAGCACATGAGTCCACCCCGGGCTGTGGTCAGGATGCGATTCTTGGAATCCGGGGCTGTAAGGTGAGTGCTCAACCCACCAAGCCATCCTGGCACCCCCTGTATAAGGTTTTAATTAATTTACCATGATGCCTTGGAATTTGAACTTAATTCACCCCAGAACCCTGTTTGAGTTCCAAAATGTTCGAGTTCCAAGATGAGTAGACATTAGAATAAAACTGTGGACTGTACAGTTGGTAAGTCCCACGCAAACAACGTGTTGGTGTTCAGATTCCAAAGCAGTGTTCAGATTCCAAGGCAAAATTTGCTTGATTTTTAAAATTTGGATTCCAAGTTGTTCGAGTTTTGGGATGTTTGGATTCCAGGCTATCACTGTATTTTTTTAATTACTCTGAGGGAGAAGTCCAGATTGCTATAAGAGTATGGAACTAGAGGATGCAAGTGCACTAGAGGAGGGTTGTCAAGAAGGCAGTTTTCCCCAGAAAGTGATATTTAAGCTGAGACCTTGAAAGATGATGGGGAGTGGTTGGCAAAGGCAGTCGAAGCAGTGGGATGACGTGGAGATGGGGGAACAACAGGTTCGAAGGCTGCTACAAGTGCTGATACGATGGTAATGGTTGAGATCTGTGCGACCTTTAAGAAATTAGATGCCTAGAAGGAAAAGAGACTGCAAGTAAGGGATTGGGAACAGCTCAGGTAAAAAGAGACTACGAAAACAGGAAGAATTTGGGGGAAATTAAGATGATGGTGACTAAGAAATAGGGCAGGAGATTTGGCAAAAGTAAAGAAAACTTGATTAGAGTCATTCTATATTTAAGGTAGGTAATTTTCTAAGTAGAGGCCTTTTTGTGTTCTTTTACTACCAAGTCCTGCCCCAACACTTTTAGTGAACGTTTTCTAATTTTTTTTAAGTTGTATTTATTTTAACATTAAATTTAAACATATGCATACTTTTAGAAATATTTGGGGGATATGGGATAGCTCAGCACTTGAGTGCTTGCCTTGCAATTATGAGGTCTGGGGTTCAATTGCCATCCCTGCCTGTGCAAACCCATATGCTGAATTGGGGCACAACTGATAACATGGGATGGCAGCGAAGGTTCTCGCCTCCCATCTGGGAGCTCCGGGCTTGGCTCCTGCCCACACGGACCCACATCCACCTGTGTGGAATGAAACTATGTCACAACTATGGAGACTGCTCTGGGCTTTTCTCCATTTTCTCTCTCTCTCACTTCTCTTAAACAATAGAATAAAAAAAAAATTGAGGAAATGCTTAATGCAGTTGACTCTTGCTGTTAAAGTAGGTGTTATGTTAGTTTCTGTGAGCATCAAATGAGATAATTGTGAACTTGTTCTCATATGTAATCAAATATTGCTTTAATTTGATGAAAATTTACTGATATATTTGCCTCGTTTATTAACACAATTTGTACTTTCCCCTCATTCATGCTGGATCTCATGTGATGATCAGACTATGGTCCAAAGAAATCACCTGTATTTCATTGCAAGCTGACCATCACTTTAGTTCTGCTAATAAAACAGACTTGATAGCCTAACCCAGAAAGTAATTTGGGGTCATGGAAAACGCTGATGTCATGACCGTCTCATTCCTCCTTCCCTAACCTGTGAAAGGTGCGAATAGACAGTTGTGTGGTCAGATCTTCTCGGCGAAGTGAGTGTGAGGAATATCTGCTTTCCTTATGGGAGCTGCATGTGTTCTTCTCATGCTTTACTGTGTGCAATTCTGAAATGGCTGGAAAAAAACACTGCGGTTTTTATGCTACATCTGGAAGATGTGTAGTCTTATTTCATGGGAAGTAGCAAAAGGATGGTGGGTGGAGTAACCTGGTTGTAATTACAGTGTACATTTATTTGGAAAGATCAGCATGTTAGTATGCAGTGGCTAGATTAATTAAACTCAGCTGGAATAATTCAATATAGTTGCTTGTTATAAAAGCTAAATATCTTTAAAACTCTTGAGGTTTGCTGTAAACCTTATGATAATAGATGCATTTTAAATATCTGTTCTTCTACTATGAATACTAAAGCAATTAAAAACAACCCTTTTAAAAACTTTGCCTCCTTTAAAAAAAATAACCTTATCTACTTATCCACAAAATAAATTCTCCTTTCTTTAGGAAGATTCACATTTTTTTATTAATATATTTTGGGAAGCATAATTTTTATGAAGTTGTTTATAATTTTTAGTTTCCACACCTCAGGTAGTGTGAGGTATCCATGGAAACTGTCTAGCCTACATTCAGGGCGCTGGACTGCCTTCCCACACAGGTCAAGACACAAACGGTCGTAGACACTAGCTCAGTTTATTGTGCCTTAAACATTAGGCATTTTAAACAAGAAATTGGCTCATAATTGACACATACAATTTCATATTTAATTAGCAATTTGAGCCTCTCTACATTTTACCAACAGATGTAACATTCAGAACGTGCCATTATAATACATCTGTTTCACAGATGCACTTAAATGCAGGAACTTTAAGGCAAATAGCAGTCATGTCTCAGCTGCTTAATAAAAATTTAGGCAGAACTGACATTACATATTTTTTTTATTTTTCAACATTAAAAAAATATGTACTTAAAATCATTGCAAGCATGAATTTCTTTAACCAATCTAATGTATCTACTTTATATTTTTGTATCAGATTTATTGAGATATCCACACACGATAAAATTCACCCTGCTAAAGTCTGTAGTTCAGTGGTTTCTAGTATATTAACAGATTTGCCAACAACACCCACTGTCAAAGTTCAGAACGTTTGTATTACCCCAGAGAGAAACCCCATACCCCTTCACAGCTGCTCCTCGTTCTTCCATCCCTGACTCCTGGCAACCACTAATCTATTTTCTGTCTCAGTTCTGTCTGGATTTCCCTTTTAGACATTTCATATACATTTGATAATAAAATATGTGTGTTTTTTTTTATTACTGCCTTCTTTCACTGAGTATAGTGTTTTCATGGTTTATCCATGTTGTAACATATATCAGTACTTCATTCCCTTTTTTATTGCCATATAATATTCTGTTGTATGGCTATACCACATCTTGTTTATCCATTTATAATTTGATAGGAATTTGGGTTGTCCCTACTTTTGAGCTATTATGAATAACGCTGCTATGCATATTCATGTATAAGCTTTTGTGTGGACATCTTTTTATTATTCTTGTGGAATTCTTGGGTCGTTTTACAACTCTGTATTTAATTTTTAGTCACTTCGAAACATTTTTCCAAAGTAGTTGTTACATTTTATATTATTATTAGCAATGTATAAGCTTCTCAGTTTTCCCACATCCATAGATGTTTTTAATATCTGTTTTGTTTTGTTTTTTAAATTTATTTTAGCCATCATAGTGGGTGTGAAGTTATCAAGCGGTGATTTTTCCTTTTAAAGGAGAGCAATTAAATGCTCTCCAAGCTACATAAATGAGTTAAATAAATCTCTCTTATTTACTTTTCCATTGCTCTTGATTTATAAGTCAATATACCTCTTGTCTAAATCAATATTGTCATTTTCTTTACTAATTTTAATGCAGGTCCAATTTATAGCATCTTACATCAAAACTTAAGGTGGTGATGAATTTAGGAATCATACAGAACATGCTGCAAAGAATAAGAGAAAATACTAATAGCATAGCTTAATTATATGATTAAATCTTCAAATTTCTAGTATAATTTTATCTTGCTTTATATGAATTGAAAAGTAGGTAAGAAAGTAATGCCAGATCATGTGAAGCTTAGTTGTATTATAATGCCAGATTAACAGATAGTCTTATTTTTTCATTCGATATAATACATCTCATCAGTTCTACTATGCCATCAATTCTACCACTAAAAATAAAAAGAATGCTGCCAACTATTTTATGACACAGCATTGATTTTAGTGATCTATAATCAGAAATGCTAAAATGTCTATTTTCAAATTATTGAAATATAATAGAAAAGTAGGTGTCCTTGTTCACTTGTTTTGTTTATTGTCATGTTTGTTTGTTGGGAGGCATCCCATTCATTTATGCTTACCATACCCAGGGAGAAAGCAAGATTTTTAATACCTCAAAGATTTGATAACTACCTTTTACAAATATGTATTGCTATTCAAGAGTATAAAAATGTTATATTACAAACACACATGCAGATAAAAAGGAGAGAGATAGCCATTGACTTATTCTTCCCCACTTTGGGAGTATTAGGTCAGCAGCCCATACTTCTCAGAAGTGATTCTTTTCCCTCTGCTCTTCAATTTGCTCATTAAAAATAGCTGATACATCTCAAATCAAATTTTTTGACTACTTTATCATTTCTTTTCAGCCTGGGAATGTTTTGCCTTGTTTATTTCAGAAGCTGACTTCAACAGGTGATCCCTAAGCCTGAGAAAATCCGTGTTTACCGTGCCAGTGCCTCGCACCATGGCACTACCCAGCAGCAAGGCTCCCGTGTCTGCACATGTGCTCTGCATGCGATTAAAAATAAAGTGTGAATTTCTCAGTGCCCTGGATTTCAGTTACAGTTCTAGATATCTAAAGTAGTGAAGTATCTGCCATGGGTGTATGCCACAGGGAGTCAAATTGATTTTCAAAACAGTGTCCAAAAGACTCTCTCAGCCTAGCCCAAGACTTTCTGAAAAAGCTTTTCCTAAGGTAGGCATTTGGCATTTGGTCCTTTCATCATCTCAGGCATCTTTCGATTTGCTTGAATGGATACTTGATTTTCTTTTGGTAATAATTGTTTTGGTGCTTTGAATGTTGATGAATATTTGAAGAATTTCTAGTTTCCACTACTTCTAAATCATTGTCTCAGAGTGTTTTACTTGAAATTCTTTGAAAATTATGGTTAACATAGGAACACAATGAGAGAAGATAATTGCTTATATTAGAAAAGGCAAAGCACATGGTCTCTTGGAAAGTTTGATTCAAGAAAGGATCAAGAGCAGGTGGAGGAGGTGGGAGGGGGACTCAAATACATGGTGACAGAAAGAGAACTGACTCTGGGTGGTGAGCACATAGTGAACCACACAGACAATGTATTCTAGAGTTGTACACCTGGAACCTATGTAATTTTACTAACCAATGTCAGCCCAATAAATTTAATAATAAAAAGGATCAAAATCAGATCTTCATAACTTTTTAATATCTTCACAAACACTAAGAAAGAAAATGATTTTCATTTTATGATGGAAAAATAAGAAAAAATAGAATGATTTCTAATTTATTTACTTATTATAAATTATGACACACCCAAACATAATATTTTTAAAGAGAATAGTGACTTTTTATCTGTTTTAAATGACATAGTCACATAATATTAGATTATGTTGCTAAATCAGATCTTGGCATGATATACAGATTCAAGGTGGTTTCTTTGTTTTTCAGTAAAATATGAAAATTCTATTTCAGTAGATATAACAAGGGAAGAATTGGACTGGAATTGGAGTATTTTTGTGTTCTCTTTCATTAGTCCATATCTGAAATTATTAATTAGCATTTTTACCTTCCAGTCTTTCAGATTGCGTGTTAGAATTGTTCATCTTTACTTTTAATTTGTAACATCTCGCTTGTTGGATTCTAACACAACTTCCTTCTTTTAGCCATAGAACCAAGTTTGTGTACTTAAAATATTTAATATGTAAGTAACATTGAATATATCTTAAACACGAGTCAATGTTATAAGGCGTGATATACATTGCATACCACAGTCCTTAAATGAATGGCAGTCAGCACCAAATTTCATTGGTTAATGTAGTGATCACTCATTCAGAATCATTGATTCATACATTCAGTCACAAATACTTATTCAATACTTCGTGTGCCTGGTTTTACACTGGTTGTTGGAAGGTTATGGTCAGTCATAAAGAAAAAAAAAAGCACACTCTTTGTTTTCTTGGTGCTTATAATCTAGTAGGGGAGATAGAAATCATTCTAAGATTGATATGCGTAAGTATAAAACTAAAACACATGATGAAGTACGTGGTGACATGAGAGGTCTGAATAGGAACTGGCTTGTTTAGCTTAGAGAAGGAGACTCTTAGATGGTCGAGCTGAGATCTAAAGGTTGAGTAGAAGTAAACCAAAGTTGGAACTCCTGGGTGGGGGTTGGGGATGGGTCTGAAAGCCTGGCTGTCCAAAGAGACCATCTTCTGCTAGTGCCTTGAAGTAGAAGGGGACATGATGAGACCGAGAGTCTTGTGTGACGGGAGGAAGATGTAGATTGGTTCAGAGAACAGTGTTGATAGTGGTCCAGGATTTGTAGGTGTCAGATCATGAATTCTCACTTAAGCCATGCTATGGATTTTGGTCAGTATTCAAAGAGAGGTGGAAAGAAGCAGAACATATGTATTAATAGGAAGCAGCTATAATTGTGTTTAATATTTGAGTATTTTTTAACATAATACTAAATTTATGTGAAAGAATGTGTGCAACAGCATTTTAACTTATAAAGCACAATAACACAATAAAGACCCACAGACTGTCTATCCAACTGAAGAATGAGAACATGTCCAACAACCTGTATCCATCTGCCTATGTGCTCTGGCCACCCCTCTCAGAGACAACTAGTAACTTAGCATTTTCATACCACACTGTATGTCTTCTAGTAATTTTTTCCCCCCTCTCTCAATCTTATGTTTGTAAGATTCATCAAGGCTATTGTATGTTGCTGTGAGACTCTGGTTCATTCAGGTTTACCACTGTATAGTATTCCACACTGTGAATATACCTCAATTTGTTAATCCAGTTTTTGTAAGTGGATATTTGGGTTGATTCCAGGGTTTTCTTTGTTTTGTTTTTTTGCTTTTTACTTTCTGCTTGTTGTTTTATTGTCCATGCTAATATGAATGTCTAGGGTGTGTCACTGTATGTCTCCTGGGCACATGTTTTAAAATTGCTGGTTAAGAACTTGTGCTTTCCAAAGTAGTATAGTAGTATCAATTTTTATTTGATGATTCATCCACATACTCTCCAGCAATTGGTTTTGTAAGACTTAATTTTTGTTAACATAGTTGGTGTAAAATGGTGACTTTTTGTAGTCTTAATTTGTTAAAGTTCTAATTATTGTTAAAGCTTTTTTTCATGTTTCTTGGCTATATGTGCTTCTAAATGAAATCGTGCTACAATTATTTTTTTCCACTTTTCTACTAGATTATTTTTTCTCACTGACTTATAATCATTCTTTGTGTATTTATATAGTCTGAATTCTGGTCCTATGTTGTTTCACAACCCTCTGAGTACTGAGTAGAGAATGAATTAGAAGGACACCAAGTGAATATGAGGAGACTGGTTAGGAAGTACTATATTTCTTAATGAGCAATCACTGCTTGCTAATTTTATAAATAATATTTAATATATATATAATATTCTTATGTGAAATATAAGCAAGGAAAATTGCTCTGTACTTACAGAACTTAGAATGTTGGTCTTCCACTTTAAAACAAGTTGATCTCCATTGGTTTCTGAAGAATTCTGCTTTGTACATGCACTACAGATGGTTGAGACTTATGCACGTGCAGGTGTTATTTTTATGAAACAATAACATAATGATCCAGTTGGCCTCAAAGTCATTTACAAAATGCGTGCTGTTTTTCATTTGCCTTTTCTCAAAACCTTGTGGAGGGTTAGAGCTGGATATTAATCTTAACAGTTAAAGCTGTGTTCTTTGTGGCACACTGGGCATTGTAATATCCTATATACACCATCAGTTGTACAAGTCTTATTTTTCCTTTAAACATTACATGAAATATTACAACTGTTTATCTAGCACTTATTGTGAGCTAAGAACATAAAGCTTTTCATATTTAATTTCTAATCTTTAAAAGAGCCCTGCAGTGTTTATAATATTATACAGAGATGGGGGAAATTGAGTCTCAGGGTAATTAAGTAAAATTCTTGAGACCAAAAAGCCAGTGGCAGAACCCAGATCTAGAACAATAACATTGGTCTCTGAAACATTATCGTTTCCACTATATACACAACATTCCAACGCTGGCAGCTTTCATAAATTGCACGTATTATGTTTTAAATTATATGAAGCTATTATCTCATTTAATTCTCAAGACTCTCCTTTGATGTTATGCTGTGTAGGCCTTGTCTTCATTCCACAGATTGCATAAATATATTTCATCAATTCCTTCTTATCTGAGAAACTTGTAAATATATTCTGAATTTTTTTCAAATTTAGCTTCATACTTCTTTTATCAAAATATGTGCACAGATTGATAAGTAATGCAAGTGCTAGTTTTCTCACTCCCTTTTAAGAGCAGTTTCTTTTTATTGTAGTAATTTTGGGGAAAGAGGGGATCTCTGTCTCTCTCTGTGGTGGTGGTAGGTCTTTTGCCATGTTGTTCCCTTGAAAACTCTTCAGACTCATGTTCTCTCACTGTTCTGTGGGCCAGCACTCTAGCTCAGTATCATAGCTTGGAGCTCACAGACTATGCACTGAGGATATAAGACACTCCACGGAAACAAGAAGGTGAACAGAGGGCTGCAGAGCAGTGCTGGCCTCACCTGTTTACGTACTTCCTTACCTACTGTTATACCACCTTGCGAAGTTGTACCTATGACTCAGTCTTTACTAAGTGATATGGAAATATAGCAGGGATGACAACACTTGAAGATCGAAAACAGCAAGCTAAATATGACTTTTTCCATTGTCCAGGAGCAAAACCCTTCTATTGTACATCATATTATTATTCAGCTCGAGGTTGTTTCTCTCATTTATTCCCATATTCTCCCACGCCTCTTGTATTCCCCTGGGACCT
The DNA here is from genome assembly GCA_004027555.1 of Craseonycteris thonglongyai. Lineage (NCBI taxonomy): Eukaryota > Metazoa > Chordata > Mammalia > Chiroptera > Craseonycteridae > Craseonycteris > Craseonycteris thonglongyai. Next base: position 8,553 of record PVKE010019696.1, on the reverse strand, counting down.
ACCCCAAATGGAGTGTATTATTGAGCTATATACCTCACTATTCCATCTCCCAGGGACACAAAGTCTTTGTAGAAGCTTTGAAATTACCACTTGAAATTTCATTTTTCTAGCCTTTGCTGTTAGGTGTATGTGCTTGCATTGGCAGCGTATTGATTCCATCTTTTCAGTAACAAATAGTACTCTGGTAGGTTTCTATACTGTATACCAGGGGATTGTGGGATTAACTTCAGTGGTTGTGTGCATGCCATTTGAGTATATTTTATGAGGTAGTGATTTATGATGTGTGAGTCTAGCAGTTTTGCTTCAATATGCAAATGGTATCTAAAGCTTTCATGTTCATTTCTTGCTTATTTACTGTTTTCTCAACTCTTTATGTTCTGGAGATCAGATGAAGACTGCTTACTCAGAAAACTGAACAATTATGAGCAGAAAAATTCATTCTCAAGTACTGTTGGTGAGAAGTTGCATAAATTCTCAACCTCTGAATTTAAGCAAAACCATATATTAGTATGGCTGAAGAGTTTGAGTCTGTTGAGTATGATGTCAGTCAGTGTGCTTCCTGGAAATAAAATACTTAGAGGTTTTTATTATACCCAAAGAAATAGTTTCCTTTTTTCCTCACTAGTTAATGGTGCTCGACTCATCCTCTAACAGAGACTTTACAGCAACCCTGTTTGTACAGGCTAGGATATTTGACAAACCTGAATTGATGATGACTGAAGTCACTCTCAGCTCCAGCGTTATCATCTAATGTTTAAATATCATCATTTACTGTTTTAAATGTTTAAATTTTACAGATTGAGTCAAAAGGTCTGGTAAGGATCATTTATATTGAAAAACAGTGCCATATGTCTCCACATATTTGAAAATTCTTTTAGCATATGCTGCAAATTGCTTTTTACCCCCCACCCCTTCCTAGTTTCTGACATGTGGTAGAAATGTAATATGTCTTTACAATGAATATTAAAAAAGGGAAGAAGAGAAGATGGAAGTAGATTGTCATTGTGACTTATGAATAATTGGTTTTAAAAATTTCCACAGTCTTTTTTTTACTAAAGTTTTTATACTAGAATTGTTGAGACATTCATGTTTTTCAAGATTATGATCGTATCATTGCACTGATGAAAAGCATCTTGTGAATGTACGTATATAATGACTACTCTTATTGAAGTTTATGTTTCTCATCTTATGAAAGCTGGAAAAAAAGCATCATGGGAAGGGATTGGTCTATACTCTTTAGAGTCAGTGACCAAGAAATTCAAACCATTCGATAGCTAGATAGGAGATTGGCCACATTTTCCAAAAGGAGTCCTTTGAAGATGTAGTTGATTGTATTATTCCAACAGCTATACCCTAAAGTCAGTAGGGTATAGCTGTTAGAATAATATATTTTAAATTAAAAATGTACCCTTTTACTCCTGGGAATGAGGAAAAATATCTAATCAGATGTGCTGTCAATAAACAAAAGTTTAAGGAAACACAAATTAAGCTAGTACAAGTTTATTAAAATGAAACTATGTGAAGAATATAGGTGTGATATATACAGTGACCCCCCTTGCCGATATTGTTCAAGCTCATTAGTCGCTAATCATTGGTCTTTGAGGGAAAACCTTAAATTAAACATTTTTAATTTGCAGTTTTCATTACTGTTTGAATTTCCAGTTGAGGACTTAGTCTTCTAGGATTCTGATTGTGGTGGTGTATTTTGGTGATGATGATGTCTTGATGATATTGTCCATAATGGGAAAAATAGTACTTTAGTATGTAATATTTCCAAGGGAAGGAGAACAAGTGTGGGATGGGTACCTCAAATATCAGATCCATAAAACTCTTTACTTCTAATGCTATTAACTCCTTTTAAGGTAAACAGTGTTGTACTCTCTCGAAAATCAAAGAAAATATTTAGTCCTTTTTAACACTAATACATTTTTGTTATCCTTTCTATCCACGAAAGACAATAATTCCTAAGCTTCTTAATTTTTGATACAGTGGAGTTGGTACAACAGGAAGTGGCCAGGAAAAAAATCAATCCTCCCAGATATTCACAAACTGTCAGCATGACTTCTCTGGCCACAAAAGATATCTTTTTATGGAGATGTTTTGTTGTAATTTCAGAAGGTGGTTGTTAGTTATCTTGGCTACATTACATTTAGCACATCTGGGATGTGTTCACATGAAGACATTGGCTAAAAGCTGTGTCTTGTGGCCTGGAATTGACTCTGATACTGAAAATACTGGAAAGGATATTGCTTGCTACTTGGCCTAATCCAGCAGAGACACCTTCCATGGGAAGCCCAGTCAGGAATTCATTTTGGAATTGAAGAGTGAGTACAGAAGTCAAATTTCTCAATTGTTGTAGAACTCTTTTCAACATGGCTTACGGTGCTTTCAGTTCCTTCCCAAATTTCTGCCGTGGCAATTATAGCTCTGAGACAATGCTTTTTTTACAACCCTGGCACCAGAATTTCTGATAATGCTTCTACAGTTATTTTATTTGAATTAAAGGAATTTGTGGAAAGGACTTGCCTTTGTGCTGTCACCACTATAAACCATCACAGACAGTATAGGCCATGAAGAATGCACCAGAGAAGTTAGAACTTGCCTCTCATCTCTCATCAGAACTTGATAATGGGTAACAGAAATCCGTTCTGCTAAATTTGTAATGTAGCTGTATCTGGAGTTTTCCAGACTTAAATGAGTATGACTAAAACAAACAGAACATAATCCTGTTCTATCCTTACCTAGTCTTTGTTCATGTTTAGCATTAACTATGGAGTTTGAACAAAGGTATAATTTTTTCCACTTTAGTTGAAATTTCAAGGTCCATTTTATATAGTGAAGTATTTGCATTTTCACTTCACAAGTATATAATTGCAAGGATTGATTAATAGTGGACACATTAGGATTTCCAGGCAGTTTATCATTTCTTATTTTTGCCATTTTCTTTCTTTCTTTCTTTCTTTCTTTCTTTCTTTCTTTCTTTCTTTCTTTCTTCTTTCTTTTTTAGTTGTTAAATTTATTGGGGTGACATTGGTTGGTAACATTTAGATAGTTTCCAGGTGTACAGATCTACATGACATCACCTATGTATTGCATTATGTGCTCACCACCCAGAATCAGCTCTCCTTTCATCACCATATATCTGATGCCCACTCCCAGCTCCCCGACCTCAACTCTCCCTCCCCCATCCCCCCTTACCCTTAGGTAACCACCAAACTATTGAGTGTGTCCATAAGTTGTTTTGTTTTTTTTTAAGATTTATTTTTATTGTTTTTGACAGAGAGAGAGATACAGAGACAGAGAGAAGGGGGAGGGCCCCGAACAGTCTCCATAGTTGTACATCATTGGTTTTTCCACATAGTTTTATTCCACAGGTGGGTGCGAGGCTGCACAGGGCAGGAACTGGGCCGGGGTCTCACCCGGGTGAGAACTGAACTGGGGGCACTCCCCAGTTCAACATATGGGTCCGCACGGGCTGGGGCTGGGATTTGATCCTTGGTCCCCAGGGCTGCAAAGTGAGCGCTTAACCCACTGAGCCATCCCGGCTTCCCCCATAAGTTTTTTTTTTCTTTGTTACTTTCAGTTTTATATGTGTTGGAAATCTTTTTCACTTGTGGGAAGGTTTAACGTAAAGTGAGAAAATATGTACAAAAGTACTTCGTAAATTATAAAGTTCTATGATCTGTATAATATTAATACTAACAACAATAACATCTACGATACACAACTTGTATAGCATTTACTGTATGACAGGAACTGTTCTACATACTTTACATATTTTCACCCATTTAATCATCACAGAAAACCAAAGAGAGTTAAGTGTTAAGACTATTTCATTTGACAGCTGTGGAACTGATGCACAGGGTGGGGAAGTAACTTGCTTAACATCCTCTAGTGAGCATGTAGTGTGAAGAGGATCGGCACCCAGGTGAAGTTGTTTCAGAGTTAAGAACACAGCTTTTGGGAACCCCTTCCCCTTTCTACGTCATTCTGAACATTATAGTTAGAACATATATGCTTCTAACTAGTTTGGAATTGAATAAGAAGAGTGTTGCTCATTTGATTTTGATGCTTATGAATCTGATAAATACCAGTGATGACATTTTATCTGCCCAAAGATAATTAAGAAATAATAGCAAATATGATACTTAATGTGATGTGATACAGTTCTAATCTATGATTGGTTTTGAACAGGCTTATTCTTGTACCATTATAAAAAGACATTTTTAAAAGCAAATGGTAAATTGAAGCTTCCTATGTTTCCCTTTTTTAAAAAAGTAAACAGTTAAAAAAAAACTAAATGATTTTCTGTTCATCTCTTGTTTGGATTCTTGGTGTTATTAAAAGCCTCTCTTACAGAGACTAAAAAGGGAGCTAGTTCACAAGGACCCAGGCCTCTATTTACAGTAGATTCTCTTCTAGACAGGGACACTGACTTGTGCGGTTTTAAGAACAGGACTGGATTTTCTCATTTGTCAGCTTTATTCATTAAATATGGGGCAGTTGTTTCTTATAGGGTTAGTGATAAGCAGTACATTGATCTGTATAGGTGAGACTCATGAATAGAACAACCAATTGAGTTACCCTTTAAAGAAATTTAGGGGATGCCAGATGGCTCAGTGGGCTGAACTCTCGCTTTGCAGCCCCGAGGTCCGAGGATTGAGTACTGGTTCCAGTCCCGGCTGGTGTGGAGCCCTATGCTAAACTATGGTGTGCTTCCCATGTGGGGGTACCCCATTTCACCCTCTGTCGGGGCAAACTTTCATGTAAGAGGCCCCTGGTTCGTCCCCTGGCTCTCGGGGTCATGCTTCCCATGCAGGAGGCCCCTGACCTGGTTTCCACTCTGTGCGGCCCCCATCCATCTGTGTGGAATGAAACTGTGTTGAAAAACTAATGACATACAACTAAGGAGACTGCTCTGAGCCCTCCCCTTTTTTCCTCTGTCTTTCTCTGTCTCTCTTTCTCTCTGTCAAAAACAATAAAATAAATCTTAAAAAAAATAAAGAAAAAAGGAATTTAGTCTGTTAGGCAGTTTTTCTCCCCAATTAACAACTTCAATTCCATAATTTATGGGTCTAAAAGTTCTCTTCTAGAATCTCCTTCTACTGCAATGAGATGCATAGTTAAAACTCATTTGACTCCAAAGAACTGATTTATTTTGTTTCTTCTCCCCTATTGGAAGGATTATTCTTTGGCCAGGTGAAATTAATTGAAGTAAAAAAACTTTCTTTTAAAAAAGTAAAGACTTTTCATTTCTTACATTTTCTCTAGGGGCCCCACTTAGCTTTTACAAGGGATAGTACAGTTGTATTTATTGGTAGAATAAGTTCTAACACCTCACTTTTTTCCAAGACTAGTTATCATTTTTATGTACTACACTTCTATATGAACAAGTCTTAATGAAAGAAAACATGGCATAGGAAGCAATCATAAATGTTTGTGTTCTAAAAACTTAAGTATCAATAAATAAAAGTTACTATGAAGATAAACAACACTTTGAGTGTCTATTAAAATACTCAGCACCGTGACATTTGGGACATATTTGCTGTGTACAGGTGATGCTCAAGACAGCTTTGCTCTGATGATCGTATGAGTTAGTAGGAGAGTTATGCATGTAAAACCTCTTCAGAGTTGACTGTTTCTACTTATGGGTTTCCACAGGGTGTAGTATACATCTCTGTTATGGAACTGACCTTACTGTCAACTTTTTGAGGGAAGGGTTATATCTTACTCATTTAGTATAGTGCCTAAAACACAACAGGTACCTAATGAATATTTGCAGAATGAAGAGGGAAGATAGGACATGCCCATAAGTAAGATAGAAGAAGAGCTTTTCAGGCAGGGAGTATGAGGTGAACACAGAGAAAAACTTAGAAAACTGTGGTTGAAAAATTATCACATAGTTTAACTTGATTAAATTGAAATGTGTAAAGACACTATTGGAAGCTACAGTTGAAAAGATAGAATAGGCAATGATTTCACAAATCATTGTCAAGTTGGGGGCAGGATAGTAAGTTATCCCTTAAATTTGAAGCCTAAATGACCAAAATGATTGTAATATCCTTAAAATAAATTAAAATTGAAAGGAGAACAGGATTATTAAAAGAGAAGGACTATTCTGTTCTGAAAAAATGAGTTTCGTGTGCCAGCAGAATCTTCAGACGCAACTAAGGAAATCTAAGTGGAAACAGGATGGCAAGGTTAAGGCTGGAAGAAGTACATTTGCCAGTCAGATCTGCAGAAGTGATTGTGCAACTGGGGATCAGATGAAATTGCTGATGGGGAGAGGGAAGATGAGAAGAGGAGACAAGAGAACAGAGGACAAAATCTTAAGGCCTTAAACATGAAGGCTAACCAAAGCATGAGAGAGAGAGCGAGAGTGAGCATGAGCAATGAGAGCTATGTATCACAGCATAAAAGGGAGATTGTGCCTGAGAAGGGACGCATGTAGCAAGGCATTGGGAAATGGCCTCAGTTTCTCAGTTAAGAACTGAGTTCAGGTCTTGCTCTCCACCTGTGAGCTGCATGATCAGCAGCTAATTTCACATGCTCTCGGGCCAGTTTCCATACCTGCAAGTAGCGAGTAAACACCTCAGTAGTTGATACATTAATTGAAATAGTTGAAACAAGTACTCATATTCCTTAGATAATACTTTAGAAAGCATGCTTGTCTATTAAAATAATAATAAAATGGAGATTTGGAGTTATTTATATTTCTTACATGCATGCAAGTGACTACATGGCAAAATATATTATTTAAAATAATTCTTATAACCCGTACAAAATTGAAGACTTAGGAATTATTTAAGTGCAAGTTTTATAAAGAAGTATACTGGTTTTTGCCCACTGTCATCTCAATAAAGCTCTTGGAGTTTAAATATAATTTACATGATTTTATCAACTAATTTTTGAGCACCTGCTGTATACCTAGCACTCTTCTAATTCTTTATACTCAGCTTCTCTAATTAAGGCTTTTGCTTTTCAATTCTTAGGTATTTATTAATGTTTCTCTTTAGGTGCCCTTCATTTATTTCTTACCAATACTGTGACCCTGAGCATTTGAAGCAATCTCAGATTTATAGCATTTGTAATCTTCCTAGTACAGTCTATTGAAAATACAGTGATACCTTGGAATTTGAACTCCCCAAAACGTGAACAACTTGGAATTCGAACAAAAAAATCATGCAAATTTTGCCTCAGAATCCAAATGCTTCTTTGGAGTCTAAATGCCAATGTGTTGTTTGTGTGGGACGTATTGACTGTAAAGCCGGTAGCTGTGTCCCAATGCCCACTCGTTGTTTGGGTGAGATTTACTGCGAGAGTGCTATAGGTGCATTGGTTTAACACAGATTGTATAGGCAGCAACCCCTACACCATCATAATGTACAACCAAGCTGTTGCTATAGCTACCTCTGGGGAAGAAGAGAGAGTCTCTGGAACCATTCCCTCTTGTGAAATCAAGGATCTTCTTAGAATGTGTTAAAAAACGTAGGCAGCTGTTGAGAAGTGGCACCCCAATAAAGCCCTAGTTGACAGGTGTGTTAAGTTGTTTGATGATAACATCATCGAACATTTCAGAAAAGTGCAAAAAGGTCACCAACATCAGACCACTTTGGAACATTAATTCTCAAAAGCAAACACAACCCATGACCCCAAGCCCTCCACAAGTGGTGCTATAGCAAAGGGCATTAAAAGACAAAGAATGCGGACACCTGAAGTTATCGTGGGAGATGACTCCTCCTCTTCCATCTCTTAAAGAATCCACATGTGTTATCGTCATTATTTTTTAAATTTTTAATTTAAATACTATTACTTGTTAATATTTTACCTTAAAATTAATAAAATTAATATTTTACTTAAAATACAGTGTGTTTACTGTTAAAATCATTTTGAAAATTTGAGTTCATGGCACCCAGGAGCAGATTAATCCTGTTTCTATTATTTAAAAGGGGAAAACTTGTCTTGGAACTTGAACATTTTGAAACTTGAACAGGGTTCTAGGACTGATTAAGTTCGAATTCCAAGGCATCACTGTACTAATTTTATTCTTTATTTCTGAGAGAAGCAAAATTATTATTATTTTCATGGGAAATATTTGCCTCAGAAAATATTATGCAGCATAAAATTAAGTTTTTTCACATATCAACATCAGTGATGAAATGCATTTTAAGTGGCACTTTAATGTATTGATATTTGTCCTTTCTATTGGAAAAGAAACAATAAGTAACACCTTTGTTATTCTTTTTCTTAGGGTAACACATTAAGAAAAATACTCCTGAATCGATACTTTAAAGGTGATTATGTAGTTGGTATGAATGGACACCTTTCCGGAACCTATTGCAAGTCTGCACAAGGAGGAGGCAAGCTTTAGCATTTTTCCTCATTTTAAGATTCTCTGATAGTTTGTAACTGTCGGTTATAAATAATTTTGTGGGATCTAATGTATATCCTCGTAATTATTATCAACAATCCTGTATTATATGAGCATACCTAAAGTCGCCGAGAGAGAGTAGATCTTTGTGCTCTTACCACAAAACAGAAATGGTAATTCTG
>PVKE010019695.1:0-28227 GCA_004027555.1 Craseonycteris thonglongyai | reverse complement strand
CTGTATCTCTCTCTCTCTCTCTCTCTCTCTCTCTCTCTCTCTCTCTGTCTGTCAAAAACAATAAATAAATATTTTAAAAATAAAAAAAAAGAAAAATGTTAACGTGTTACAGAATGTAAGTGTATGACTCAGGGCTTTCTGAAATTTATTTTATTTTTCACTGATGAAAAGAAAAATCACCTGGGTTGGAGATCCACAGACTCCTTTCTGCTTATTGGCCCATCCTTCTGTGGTCCTTGGAGAGGAAGATAAGGCAATACATGCATGTATCTGCATGTGCATATGTTTGTGTGTACATGTGCATATGCATGTACATGGGTTGGGGGTTAGCATCTCTACATGGCTCCTTTCCTTGTGCTGGTCTAATCCCTCTGCTTCTTTGCTGCCTGGGTCATGCACCTGAGCTCTGTTATAGTAATTACCATGGTTTTGACAGCCTTATGAGTATAGTTCATAAAGGAGCTGTCACAGAAATTAGCAAGTTTTGCCAACAGCTCATCTGGGAGGTGGTGGGAGCCCAGGCTGGGACAGGAGGAGTTAACCCAGATGAGCTGGGTGTTCACGCAAAGCACCGAATCCCTAAACTACACTCCCGAAGATCTTTGATGGCTGTGATCAATAGATTCTCAGACCACACTGACATAACCTTGTCAGGCCTCAGCAAGGGTACTGTGGCTGAAAAGGCCTGGGGAGGTGGAGAGGTGGGAGGAGGGGAAGGGAGGGAAAACCTGGGGAGGAGATAAAGATATCACATGTCCTCCCCTCGCCTCCCCCAGCACCCCTCCTTTCCACACCCACCCGCTCTTCAGCAGGCACCACACAGCAAGTGACTGGTAATGGTTCTCTGGCCTTGTACAGCTTTTAAAATCCTTCAGCTGAAGCGTCTCAGCTCCAATCGCCAGCAAAGCTGGAGCACCCTTGAGACCCTGGTGCAGATAATCATCATCCACTTGGTGACAAGAAGCTGAGCGCCGCTTCGGTACCAAGGAGACCGAATGTGGCAGGGCACCAAGGTGCCATCTTAGACACATCCAAGCAGCCGCAGTGGCGGCAGCAGCAGCAGCACACGGGTGTGTGTGTGTGTGTGTGTGTGTGTGTGTGTGTGTGTGTGTGTGCATGTGCGTGTGCACGCGCACACGTGCAAGTTGTTGTTTCTTACTCCCTTTCTTCTTCTTCTTCGTCTTCTTCTCCCTCGTTCCTCTCACCCTCCTCAGAGATTTCTTCCTCAAGAAGGGTGCTGTTAACACGCTGCTCTTAGCAGGCTTGCCGTTACCCAGCACCTGACAGACCAAATTGAATCCTGTAGTCAATACTGTTGGAAAGGAAAATGACGTTAATTTGTGTAAAAGTATAATCAAAAGGTGGGTGAGTGATTTTTCTTCCTTTCAGAGAAATGCAGGTTTGAGGTTCTGATTCTGTAAAGACAGCCAGCTGGTCAGCAGCTTCTGCCTTCTTCCCGGCACTTCCCGGGCACTCTTTCTGCCGTGTGACAACATTATAGTTAATGGTGCTGCATTATGTATACAACACACTGTGGAAGGTACAGCTGGCTGGGACGGTCCTGCGGACCAGGGTGCTGATGGGTATTTACATGCTAGCTGAAAGGTGGAAGACAGAATATCTAGAAATAAAAGAAGAGCCATCCCTAACATACACAGAACTCAAACCTCCAGCAGTTTGGAACAGGGATACATTTCCAGATCTCAAGGGCCCCTGCATTTATAGTCCCTTCCCACCTCAGCGCTTTGGCTCACATTTTCCATTCACAGAGCTCCCTGGCAAATAGAAGATGGTCTAAACAAGGAATACCACAACCCTTGCACGTATTAAAAATAGCTCTCCAAACAGCCCAAAATATCTTTATTCCATTGTCAACTTTCCATCTCACACCTTAATGAGAGGCAGTCCTCGGCAAGAGAGAGCTCTGGTCGTGGTCCTTTGCAGGCACGATGCTAAGGCCAAGTCACCAGCCTGAACCCCTGCCCAGAAGTAGGTCACTTTTATTCTTCAGCAGCCATGTGAAGGAGATGCAGGCACTGGAGGTTCGTGACAGGGAAGGTGCTGTTGCTCTCCACGGCCGTGAGGACAGAGGTGGCCATTGCACACGCAGCTTTGCTACTCCCCAGGGGCGAGTGAATGTTAGGCGCTGACCGCTATGCTGGAAGAGGTCCCAGCCATTAAGCCGGGAGCCTGGGAGACTGGGAAAGGAGACCATCTTTGTCCTGAAAGTATGGAAAGTTTGCCAGGCACTGAGGCAGGGGAGTTTAGGGTCCCACAGAGCCTGACCGTAGAAAGCAGCATCTTTAAAAAGTTATTTAAGGGATTGGACTTATGTAGGGGGCACGGAGGTGGCAGCTGGTGTGTGAAACCGGAGAGTCACCAGTGGCAGTCTCAGTGACTCTCTAGCTCATCATTCCAAGCCCCCGTCCAAGTCCCTTCCCTCCCCCACACACAAGGAAAAGCTGGCCTTATGTGCTGACCAGAATTTGAATTCACGTAGTTGATTCATTCACTAAACCGTATTGATCACCTACCATATGCCAGGCACTGTGCTAGGTCCTGGGCACACAACAGTGAACAAACTGACAGTATCTGTCCCCACCGAACTTACATTCTCTCCTTCTAGAAAGGATGAGGCCTTTCACAAGACAACGAGAGATGCAAACAGATAACTGAGATGTGACGGAGATCTGTGTTGTGTTCTCCGTGGGATTCTTAGTGGGCAAGGGGAGAGGAGCACAGGACACCAAGCTGAGAGGGCAGAAGGAAGGAGGACGGAGGAATGCACGAAAGCTGGAAGCCTCGGCAGCGTTCATCGCTGTGCCGTGTTGCTGAGGGTTAGCTCTGGTAATGAGGAGGTGATCATGCTAATATCTGCAGGCTTAAATGCCAAGATTCTGAGTTACTACTATATTTACATGAGGCAAGAAGCTGGCAAAAATCTTCTCTGCTCAGCAGCCAGTGAGTCTACATTCCAGGGCCTGTTTTATATGCAAAACTCCAGAGCTTTCTCAGACCAGTAGAGAAAGTGTCCGTTAGGTTTCCCACAAACCTCTGCAATGCGAAAAGCCCAAGCCTAGCAACCTGTTCACTGCAAACACCCAGCCATTTATCAATAACAGCTCTTTCCCTAAAATTCTGGTGTGCTGTTCAAACTTATTGAAAAACTTGACCTTCACCCTCAACCATGGCAGTACCCAAGAAAGCCACGGACTTCATTCAAGCCGCATATCATGCCTTCCCCTAGTGTTCAGATTCGTTCAGTCCTTGCATCACAGAAAAGCCCATTTTATGTCTGAATCATCCTGGAGTTTGTGTCCAGCAGCCTCCTTGCCGTCATGCTATTTCTAACCCTGCCACAGAGTCGCTTTTTCTCAGCCCTGATTCCTTTGACCCTCTAACTGCATCATGACATATTAACTTGAGCACAGCCTCCACTTTAGGAAGGTCTTTTCCTCTGTTGCTGAAATTGTCACCAACTTCCTTCTCTCATAAATAAGAAAACAAAAAACTTTCAAATTACTTCATGGGACTTAACTAACACCTCCAAAATAAATGTTTCTTTGCAATGCCATGTGTGTGTACATGTGCGCATATACACAAGTATGCGCACATACCTGCGCGCACACACACTCACTCACATGCAACCATCCCTAAAACTAGTGGCCTGGAGACTTGGTTACCGCACAGGTGTACCCTTCGACATAACTGGATAAAAAGAGGTCAGTCTCAGTGGGTCGGTCGGCAGCCTGAGCTCAGTCTGTGGTCTGCCCAGGGTCACATCCAAAGAGCTGAAAGAACCCAAGTCACTCAGTGTGCACACCACCCAAGGGCGCTTGTTTCAGCTGAAACAAGGTTGAAAATCCAACCTGGTAGGTGACAGCTGTGTGGGATATTAGCCTGGCTGGCCCCGGGTACTGAACAGCACACTGATCTGTTGGGTACAGTTTGGTTATGCAGAGGAAAGAAAAAGACTCGAATGCACAGAGAGAACCAGAGACAAGGAGAGAGCTCTAGAATGAGACCAAGTGATGGAGGGAGACAGAATGAGTGGCAATGAGACAAAGAGGCAGGGCAGACAAAGGCAAGGTCCTCTTTTCCTCAGTGTTCCCAGAGATTAGAAATGAAACCAAAATGAACAAGTCGTCATCCTGGTTGGTGATGTTGGCAACTTCTTTTTTCCCTTGAGGGGAGGGACAGCGGATGATGTCTTTTTTATTTTTTAAATAGTCTGCAGGGAGCTGGGGGAGGGAGGATGCAGACCAGGAAAACAACAGCAACAGGAGAAAGTAGAGTGGTGAATGGACTGAACCAACTGTGAAAGTTTGTGTGGCCATCAAATGTATTTTACGACTCTGATGTCTGCTTGCCAATATTTTTTTCTTTTCTCCCCCCAAACTTGTTCCCTTAGGCCCTACTTTATTGAACTTCAGACAATAGTGACCTCAACGTAGACACATACATCCAGGCAGCCTCAGCCCGAGGCAGAACACAAGGATGCAAAGGGCAAAGGTTTGACCCCAAGAAAAATTTCTCATGGGGTCGGATCACACCGCCTGGCCAGAGGGATTTTTTTTCATCTGATATTGTTTTCTCTTCTCCAGTGACTGATTTTCCCAGCCAAATCTTTAACTCCGATGCAAGAGGAGCGATGTTTACTTCTTCAGGGTTTGAGTATAGATATCAGTCTCCTGCCACTTCCCATCAAGGCCTTCACGTTTTTTAAGCTGCCACTTCTCCAAGTCTCAGCTTGGTGACATAAGCAATGCAGCCAAGGCTGCACTGAGCCAGCTCCCGCCTCACCTGCAACCTCCCACCTGCTACCCCTACCTCACCATTCCTACCCATATCTCCTCAGGGGATTTAGCAGCACTCAAAACTTCCAGGTTACACGTGGGCCAATGGAAAGGCATTTGTTAGTTGCAAATGTTCAAATTAACACTTGCTTCTGTCTCTGAGTCCGCAGGGAAAACCAAGTCTGACTACTAATTACAGCTTTTGGGGGTGGAAATAAACAGGAACATGGCAAGTCGAGGCCTTGGCGCAAAGGAAAAATGTCTTCATTCGGTTGTAGCACATTGACATTTAAGGCCCAAGAGTGGGAGAGAAGCATCTAGGGAAGGAAGCTGCCTTATCCCGCTTCCACAAGGAGGAGCACAGCATCTTCAGGCCTTGCCATTATACCCTAGGCGTTGGAGTTCCAGGGTTGCCTCACTCATCTTTGTTGCTGCTTTGATAATGGCAGAGTTGGGAAGGAACTTGGTCCAGAGGTCAGTGGAAGGTGCAAGAACTGCCCAATACAGCTGGTTCTTTTCTGACCTCTGAGCTTCCAATTCCCTCCACAGCACAAGACTTCGCAGAATATTCCACACTGGCAGCACTGCCAGGAAGAGTTTTCTGACCACTTCAACCCTTGCAATTTCTTCGTTTCCTTGAAATACTTTTTCCACTACTCTTTTGCCAATGTAACTGCTTTGTAGAGTTGGCTAACTTTTAGTTGTGCTGCTCAGCCCTAATGAGATTTTTTCAGTCTGAGAAGTACTATCTTTAGTCTTAGGAAATTACACCCTCAAATATTGCTTCTGCATCTTTTTCTCTATTTTTTCCTCTTGGGACTCCAATTAAACATATGTTGGGGCTTTTTGATTTCTTCTTCAGATTTCTTAACTTGCTTTTCATGTTTTCCATCCCATTTTCTCTTTCTTCCTCATTTTAGGACACTTTCTCAGATCAGCCTTCCAGTTTTATAATTCATTTTTTGTTGTATGCAATATGCTATTTGGTCCATTGTGTGGTTTAAAATATACCTACAAATTCTTTGATAGTCCTTCTTCCAAGAGAGAGGTATCTAACTCCTCTCCCCTCGAGTTAGGGCTGGTCTTGATGAGTCCCCTCTAATGAATAAAATAGGGTGGAGGTGACTCCCAAGACTTGGTCACAAAAAACACTGTGGCTTCCTTCCTCCTTGCTCTCTCTATGCTTACTTCTTCTAGGAGAAGTCAGCTGCCATATTGGTGATACATCAAAATGCACTTTGGAGAGGCCCACATGGAAGGAACTGAAGTTATCCAGCACCTTCTCTATTAAGGAGTCATGATCTGGCTGACATTGTCACTATATTCTAATGAGACCCTGAACTAAAATCAGCCAGCTAAGTTATTTATGAGTTCCTGACACAAACTATAAGATAATAAATGTTTATTGTTTTAAGCTAATAAATTTTGTTGTGATTTATTAACTAATAAATCCATAGATTCATCTATTTTGTTCCAATAACTATTTCTTCATTTCTAAAGTTTCTAATTTTTTAATAAACACCTGTTCTTGTTTTATTACCTTCTGTTCGTATTTCATTGTTTCTATGCTCCCTTACCTTTGCAAACATTTAAATTACCTATTTTAAAGTGTTTTGGGGGGTGTTGGGAGCAGGATTGTTCTAATGTTTCTTTTCCTTGGACAGTGGTTCACCCATTTGCTAAGTTTGTTGTTTGTCTATTATGTTTGACCTCCTGGGTGCTTTGTAGTTTTTGTTTGTGAAATTAACTTCTATGAAGATTTCTTCCTATAAATATCCAGGAAACCCAGGGCAGTCTTAAGGAGAACTTGTTACACAGGTTCAGCCTTCTCAGCTCAAAGTAATCTGCTTACTGGTCTGGGCCCTGAGCATACAGCATGATCTCCAAATCCTGGGTGGTACTTCTCAGGACCTTAGCCACCCAAGCAGGACAGCAGGGTCCTTCTGCTGCCCTAACTCCCACATTTAATGGGGAGAGTGTGTTTCTAGGCCTGAACATTATATAGGCTGTATAACTCCAGCTGCCAGCTTTCAGGGTAATGGGGTCCCAGCCTAAACCTATTTATTAGTTCCATTTCTAGTCCCCACAAGCCTAATACTTAAGGCTTCCAAATCCAGTGTAGCCCGTGTGTTAAATTATTTTATAGAAACCTCTCCACTGGTGACTGTTAGAAATTTTCTCCCTTGATTTAAGGATGACTGTGTACTTGTTAAATTTGTTTTCTCATGATTTGTAAGTGTTCATGGTAAAAAGGAGAGGCTTCAACCTGTGGCCAACGTATTCTCTCTGTACCAGAAGTCTTATTTGCTAACTTCCCACATTTATTTTCCCTCTCTCCCCAATCACAATTTAAGCTTCCAAAAGTCAAGGACAAGATCACGACAAAAAAAGTTTGAATTAACTCTAATCCTGTCAAAAAATGACACTAATTTGTTACCTATATAAAATCCATACTTCACCTTTCTTTACAAATATCCCCTTGTATCTTGCCTTTTGCTGTGAATCAGTAGAGTAGACTGGTATATCTAAAAGTGGAATAGTATCAGCCCCCTTAGCCAACTGAGTGCATGTCATCCTCCCACCTTTTGTTCTAGATCATTTCAGCCAGTTTTTTATGGATGCCTGGTATTTATCAGGCACTGCTCTCAACACTGAAAATACAGAAATTACCAAGTTCATCCAGGGCTCATGGGCTAATGAAGTTATAGACATATGGACACATAACTATAATAAAATGTATATGCTGAATCTGGGGTATCCACAAAGTAGAAGACCCTTCTAACAAAGACAGTTACAGTTCATTTGAAAAAGTGGAAATTGTTTAAACTGTATCCTCCATCCACTATTGAACAGATCTAGAAATTATTAACAAATGTGATAAGCACCCTCCAAAATGCCCTCAACAGTTTTACATTTTAAAAATTCATTCATAAATAATTTTGGTTAAAGAGGGACAAACAGTATGGTACAGAACTATATAGAAAATTATATACATGAGCCTATGAGACACTCTCAAATCTATAGTCAGAGGGCAAATACATATAGCCTTAAATGTTTTCATCAGTAATCTTTAAAAGGATAAAAATAAACTAAAATTTAAAATCAAATGATTTAGAAAAAGTAAAGAAGAGATGATTAACAAAAATAAAACACAAATCAATGTATTTTTAAAAAGAAAGAGTTGAGCTTATAAATAAAATTATAATAAAATATAAATATTCAAAATTAGGAGTAAAAAAAAATGTGTCTGCTGACATGAAATAACTTTACTTATACAAGAATCTCATGTTGCCCACTACAAATAAAATATAAAATTTTTGCAAAATAGATAATTTTCTAAGAAAATACAGATTACCAAAATTCTATCCAAAAGAAGTAGAAAAGTTGAGCAAACAAAGCCAGGAAAGTAATTGAAAAAGTATGCCAAGGGATTAGACCCAGATGGTTTTATGGGCAAATTCTTTCAAACTTCCAAGAAGTCAACTATTCTATTGCTATGTGACATGTTCCAGACCATATAATTTTTTTGAAGGCTCCCTCGTTTAATTTTTGAAATTAGCATAATGCCAATAAAAATAAAAATAAAAATCTGACAAAGACAAAAACAGAACAACAAACAGCCTAACAAAAATTTAGCCAATCTCATATTAGTACAAGTCAAAAACATCAAAACACGTCAAAGGCAGATTAAGTATACTCATTATTCCCATGGCAGTAGTTTTATTTCATTATTTTAGACATTTAACCAATGCAGTAAGACAAAAAGAAATAAGAAAAAATAAGGAATGCAAGCATTGAAAAGGAGACCAAATTAACATTATTCGCATAACTGATAGTCACCAACCCAGAAAACTCAAGGTAGTAAACCATTGAAACTAATTACCCAGTAAACCAGACAATTACAAAATAAATATATATAACTTCTTAAATTAGAAGCAGTAAGTACCCAGTAAACATAATGGGTAAAGTATTTTTTTTTCCAATAGCAACAAAAATACAGAGATCTTAGAATAAATTTTACAAGAAATGTGGAGGATCTTTATAAAGGAAATAACATGCTTTACAAATCTCTATAAAGAATACTACAGAATAGAGGAGGATTTTAGAGAGATGATAGATAGATAGATATAGATAGATGTAGATAGATGATAGATAGAGATATGATACATAGAGTTAGAAAGTCGGTCTGAAAGGTGAGACTTAACATTGGAAGGCTGTACATTCTCCCAAAGTTAACACTCTTTTTATTCAAAATGACAAAGGGAATTTTAGAAATCTAAAAACAATGATTTTAAATTTCAAAAATTGTTTTGAAAAATCAAGAATGAGAAGTTGAACTTCAGCTGCAAAAACAAATTATAAATCTAGTAAATAAAAAATGCAGAACAGAACAGAAAGCACCCGAACAGGTCCAGCCAGATAAGAATTTAGTCTAGGAAAAGTATGACATTTCAGATGAATGGATTTTTAAAATCAGTGTTCAAAAAATTATAAAAGAACAAAAATGTAGATGAATATTGATCTGATAGTTGGTATGGAAATCTTTTCCATGAATAAAATTAAGAAGGGAAGAAGGAAAGGAGGGAGAAAAGAAGAGAGAAAATACTAATAGATTTAACTATATGAATGTAAATAAAAATAACATTAACAAACACTGAAGGAAAATATTAATTTGATCAAAATATTTGCAACATGTAATGAATAAAGAATTAATATTCTTACAATTAATATTCAGCTCGTAAATTTATAATAAAAATTAAAATGTTAAAAATGAGCAAATGACATGGATAAGCAATTCAAAAAAGGAGAAAAGCTGATAACAAAAAAGTGTTTGAAATGTTTAGCTTCAGTAATAGCCAAATAAACTTTGTTAAAGCAAGGCACCATGTTTCACTTAATTTCAAAAATTGAAATACCCAAGGCTGGTGAGAATATAGGGAAGTGGTTTTTGTATATGTTCTGTTGGCAAGCTGTGAATTCATTCACTTCTGAGGAGCAGTTTAGTAATAGATACAAAAAATCACTCACATATTCACCACTTTGACCCAGGATTTCCACCTCTCAAATTTTACCCTAAGAAAATGATCAAAGCCTTACAAAGATAAGCCTACAAGAATATCCCTTGCAGTATTTCTTCAGTAGAGAAGAGTTTGAATCCTCTAAAATACAGCATATCCACATGCAAATTTATTAAAATTTACCTATAGATTATCTAATGACACAAGAAAATGTTCAAGATACAATCCTAAAGAAAACATTACAAATGGTATGTGAAACATAATCTTAACTGTGTTTTTAAAAAAATTTTTAAAGATTTATTTTATTGTTTTGACAGAGAGAGAAGAAGGTGGGCCCAGAGCAGTCTCCCTAGTCGTACATCATTCATTTTTGACAAATTGTCATTCCACAGGTGGCCATGGGTCTGCACAGGAAGGGAACTGGGGCAGGGCGGGGGGGGGGCGTCCCCGCGGGGGGGCCTCCCCCATGGGAGGCACACCCCCGAGAGCCAGGGGCTGAACTGAGGGCCTCCCACATGGGAAGCACGCCCCAGTTCCGTATGTGTCCCCATGGGCCAGGGTCAGGGCCAGGACCAAGACTCGATCCTCTGACCTTGGGGATGCAAATCAAGCACTCAGCCCACTGAGCCATCCCACCATCCACTGTATTTTAAATTTTTAATTATGAAATTTGTTACATAATGTGTCTTGCTCATGCTCACACTGTTAGAATGTTCTCGTTCCTGGCTTCACATTGAAATAGTCTGGAACATTTTTACAGAAATCTGTCTGGGCACCACCCCCAAAAAATTAAAACAGAATCTCTGTGGGTGGTTGTTTTTTGAATTTCTCCAAATGATTCTAGTGTGCAGCCAGTGTTAAAAACTATTGTGTAGAACGGTAATGCTCAGCCTGGGCAGTTTTGCCCCAGGGGACATTTGGCAATATCTAAAGAAATTTTTGGCTGTCATCCCAACCTCAGGGGGTGGGGGTTGCTACTGATGTCTGTCTAGTGGGTGGGGGCCAGTTTTGTGGGCTGAATTTGTCTCTCCAAAATTTATACATTGAAGTCCCAATCCCCAGTATCTCAGAATGCAATAATATTTGGAGACAAGGTCATCAAAGAGGTGATTAAGTTAAAATTAGGCCTTTAGGGTAGGGCCCGGATCCACTATAACTGATGTCCTTATAAGAAGAGAGATGCCAGGGATGTGTGTGCAGAGAGAAGAGGCCATGTGAGAACTCAGGGAGAAGGTGGCCATCTACCAGCCAGGAAGAGAGGCCTCAGGAGAAGCCAACCCTGTGGTCACCTTGATGTTGGACTTCACCTGCCAGTACTGTGAGAAAATACATTTCTGTTATGTAAGCCCCCCAAGTCCATGGGATTTTGTTAGGAGGTGGCCCTGGCAAACAGGAATGTTGCTCAAATCATACAATGCACAGGACATTCCCCACAACAAAGAATTCAGTTGGCCCAAAATAGCAATAGCACCAGCACTGAGAAACCCTGCTCTGGAGCTTAGGTTGTTGCTGTGGGTAAATAATCAATCAATATTTTCTTGACTAAATGAATGAGATACTTAGTAGGCAAAAATCAGCAGGACTTGATCACCAACTGAATGTGCACTGAAGGAAGAAGGCAGAGTCAAGAATGGCAATCAGATGGCTGGCTGGGCTGACCAGGGGAGTGGGGCAGGCAGGATCCAGCAGGGAATGAGGTGGAAGCTAAGGGGGTACCCAGTGAAGGTGTTCCGTGGCCAGTCAGAAATACCCTTCCGGAAATATAAACCAGGCAATTGCTGGTGTGTACGGAGAGGCTTAGCTGCTACACGCAAATCAGACTATCCCAGAGGAGCAGCAAGAATCAGCCAGGTACCAATGATGGAAGCTTGAAGACCACCAATACAAATTATAAAAGGAGCCAGCACATCAGATGAAGGAAGAACAAAGAGGCTAATTGAAAACCGTCGTCCAAGAGCAGCCATGGAAGCTGTGATGGGTAGTTATGATGGACTTGGGTAGTCTACAGTACCCAGTTATTGAACCCAACACTAAATCTAGTGGTGGTGTGGGATTCTTCTGTAGCTGTGGTTAACATCTATGATCGGTTGGCTTTAAGTAAAGGATAATGTTGAAAGGCCTTCAGAGCTAAAGTGAGGTTTCACTGAGGAAGAAGTTCGTGTCCAGCATCAAGCTCCTTCCTGAGTTTTCAGCCAGCAGGCCAGCCCTGGAGCCTTCAGAGCTGAGAGCTCACAATCGGGTAGGCCAATTTCTCATTCTGTTTCTCTGAAGAACTCTGCTACAGAAGCTGAGCAGGAGTCAGGGAGACTGTGAGCTGACTGCTCCGTTCTGTACCCTTACTCACTGGCTACAGCACAGATGCATGAGAAAAAGAAAAAAGACAGAGGGCAGGGCTTACTCCACACCCATGGCAAGAACTTAGGAGAGGAGAAAAGGGAGAAAAGAAGAGAGAAGGGAGGGCACAGGAAGATTTCAAAAATGTGTGCCTGCCTGTGGAAATGAGGAGGGGCCAAGATAGGGGAACGTGGAGAGAGCAAGGCAGGACACAGGCGCCAGGCTACCCCGCCAGACTCCCGCCACTACCCCACTGAGCTCCCACCACACCTCAAATGCTGCTTCTCCCTTCCTAGGGAGTGCTTTCATCTTTGCTTTACAGACTTAGCAACTGGACTTGAGAGACACTGTGCGATGGCCCTAGTCCTCTGCTAGTAGGCAGGGAAGCCAAGATCCAAATGTGGGCCTCTCTGGCCCCACACTCCTACTGCTCCCCAAGCAGTACTTATACAGCAGCTTGACGGAAATGCCAGGCATGGGGAGATGGAGTTCTAATGCCAACACTGCCCTGACCTGATGCAGGACATCTGCAGGCAGGTGGCAGCTAGTGGGGATCACCTGCCATGATGCAATGGCCTGGGCTTTGGGGTCAGACACCTGGTCTGGATCTCAAGTCTACCATATACTGGTCAGGTGGCCTTGGACACATTTCTTTCTCTCTCATGATTCAGCTTCTCCATCTTTAAAACAGAGATCAATGATACCGACCTTCAAAAGACTGGATTTTCTGAGACAGTGTGCATAAAGTACATAGCAAGTACTCAAGAAATGGGAGTTCCGGGTCCTTCTCAATCTTTCTCTGACCTTCGGTTTTCTCACCTATTCCACCTACTACAGGGTTAGTGGGCTGGTCTAATGAGATAATGAATACAAATGCCCTTGAAAAATCAGGGCACCATCATTATGGGAGGAGAGGACGCAAACACTGCACTTTATGCAAAATTCGGCATGTAAACACCCTGTGCCTCAGTTTCCCCATCTGAAATGTATGCATCATGATAGCTGTTTCACCTTTCTCATGCTTCTGAAGACAAATGAGCACAGTTTTTTGTTTTTTGTTTCTTTAATTTATTTTTTATTGGTTTTGACAGAGACAGAGAGAGACAGAAAGAGAGAGAGAGAGAGAGAAAACTGAACTGGGGGAACTCTCCAGTTCAGCATATGGTTCCGCACGGGCCGGGCCAGGATTCGATCCTCGATCCCAGGCCCTGCAAAGTGAGCGCTTAACCCACTGAGCCATCCCGGCTTCCCCTGAGCACAGTTTTTAATTACTATAATTGGACTTTCAGGCCATATGGTTGCGTTGGACTTCTAACTAGCCAGATGACACCCCCAGCCCTTTTTGCAATATACACACCTCTCATATGCTATAATGGGAGACCATTCCCCTCAAGTAAGCTCCTTTGTCTCCTCAAGGACACAGCAGCTCTAACTTTATAGGATTCTCCATTGTTCTGTCACCTTCTGACTCAAGGCACATCTCCTGCCTTGCTCTCCCTGTCATCTTCTCTCCCAGAGCTGACATATGGCTGAACCGGTATCCTTCCTGTTTCCTGTCTTGTTACTACATGTCCAGTAGTATTGCATAAAAGTGCTTAATGGGAAGGGTCAAGCTCAGTTTCAAGCCTGAGGTCTAAGATTACATCAAATCCGTAACGTTATTCTGCCCTCGCCATCAGCCCAATACTTCCCAATTTAGGTCTCACTCACATCCAGAGGAGACCGAATTGTCTGGGCTACAGTGTGCCCTGCCCTCGTCTCCATTTTTCTTATTTAATGGCAAGGGTACAGCTCCCAAACCCAGTTAGGCCTGTGTCCTAGCCTCCGATGGTGTGGCTACTTCAAACCAGGCAGCACTTCTACCCGAGCTGGCTGCAGGGCTGCTGTGGGAGTGAACAGACCACCTGCACCAGGCTGGAGCAGGGAAGACCCACACAAAGGGCGTTCTGTTTCAATTCAGTACGTTGACTTGAGGTCCATTTCCAAAGAGCCTTGCTTTCCTCATGCCTTGGGTACAGGGTGAATATTACTATTATATGACAGACCTCCCCCCATTACACCATGCACAATCCTAACTTGAGGCTGAGAAAATACTGGCTGGCCCAAGCACTAGCATTTTTGTGAGCTTCCACCTTAGGAGAGATGCCTCCCACCAGCAAAGGTGACATCCCTCTCTGTTCCCTTGGCTCTATAGTCACTTATGTTAGTGGCATAAATTCATTTTATTGCCACTAAATCTACAGTAAATAATTTAGGTGCCTCTCAAGTGCCTAGGGCCATGCCTGACACTCAGGAAGCACTTTGTAAACATTGGTGTAGTGACTAAACAAATGAATGATGCACAATAAAAAGTTCAAGTGGGGGTTAAAAGGGAAAATGGAGTTTGGGGGTTGGGTTGGGTTTGGTATTTAAATGAAAGAGAAGACAGAACTATTCATTTGGATTCCAAACTAGATGACAACAAAGCCCAGAAAAAAGTAAGTCATTTGTTTGACCATTTGTGGGCATAGCAGTTGGCCAGCAGGTACCTGCTGGAGACAGCACAAGGCATGGGTTCTAGAAATCTTCCAGGTCTAGAAATCTTCTGGGTCCAAGAAGTTTCATCCACCAGAGGAGGGACATCTGCCCTATAGCCTCTACTTCTCACTGCTGCCATGCTTGCTTGTCCTGCTCCACGTAACAATCTGAATGAGCTTACTTAACCCTGACAGCTTTCTCTGGGGAGCAGTCAGAGGTGTAAGACCTTACCTCTGCTTCACCAGAAGCCTTCTTATTAAAGAGTTACTTAGGAGAAGCCAGGATGCCTCAGCAGGTTAAGCACTCACTTTGCAGACTTGGGGAACCCTGGGGACCAAGAATCGAATCCTGCCCTGGACCATGCGGACCCACACGCAGAACTGAGGCACATACGGGAGGCCCCCAGTTTGGTTCTCACCCCCTGATTCAGCCCCTGATTTGTCCCCTGCTTCAGCTCCTGGCTCGAGGGGGTGTACCTCCCGTGCAGGAGGCCCCCAGCTCAGTTCCCACCCTGCACAGCCCCTGCCCACCTGTGTAGACTGAAACCATGTCGAAAACTGGTGACATACAACTATGGAGACTGCTCTGGATCCTCCCCCTTCTCTCTGTCTCTGTCAAAAACAAATCTTAAAAAAAAAAAGTAACTTAAAATGTTCCCAGGGCCTAAAACATTAAGATTTCAAGGAAACAATTGACTGCTTTTTTCCAAGCCAAATCAGACTGTTGTTTAACACAGTGAGAGTTACCACTGAGTTTACTGAAGTAGAAAACAGGGTCATAAGTTGCTGGAGAACAAAAACTTAGCAGGGAAATTAAAACACAGACAGGCTCAGGGACCAACCTCGCCATCGTGATGTCTTCAGGAATCAGGCTTTGCAAGGGTCTTGCAGCCCAAAAATCAGACTCAAACTGGCCCCTAGGATTTCCAAAGCACTTCCCCCATTCTCACAAAATCGTCAGACTGGGGCTGCTGGGAAGATGCACGCCATGAGGAGAAGGCTTCACAAAGGAGGGCCTGGCCGGCCTCGATGGATAGCAAGCCAGGCAGGGGCCGGAAAAGGACAAGGTATGGCGGCATGAGCAAGGGGGTGAGAGACAACAGGGTCCAGCAGAGCCTGGAAGCTTGTTTTGAAGCAGGAGATGAAGTTCTCCTTTCTGATCACACCCCACCCTGTCAAGAGAACCTCAGCCTTCATGGGAAAGTGCTTTGGGGAACAACAAGGTCATCGGTGTGTGAGTTGGGAAGTTCATATTGAGTCATGTTGGTGTTTGGAACTGTGCTCTGCAGTTTAAGACAGGGGCTCCAATTTATTCAAAACGTTATCTGGTTAGATCAGAAAATAGAAATGGATATCACCGCCTTCAACCCTGAGGTTTATTCGCTGAGCACAGTAAGAGGGAATATGAGCACATCGGTTTGGTGTTCAGCTCAGGGCCAATGAAACACATCCCCTGTTCTTCTAAGCACTTATGGACTTCTGTTTACCAGCACTTTCTCAGAAAAAAATTCTTCACTTTTCTGAGCCGTGATTTTATGCAGGCATCAGGATAAGGCAGCAATTAACGTCCCACACAAACCAAACTCAGACGATGTTTTGGCTTTCCCTGTCATTTCCCATGAAGGCCTCTTTCTCTTTGCAGGGCGACGCACTATCGGAAAGACCGAGCTCACGTGGCCTGCCTGGGCCCTTCCCATTCTCCTTGGCTGTTTGCCCCACACCCAGCATGCCCTTCTGCCATGCCTCAGTGACCACTGTGGTCCTGGTGATGACTCCATGGCAAAGGCCGCCTTCCTGGGCATTGTCCTTTCCAGAGGATTGATAAGGTAATCTAGGCCTTTTGTCCTGAGTGAGACTTTCAATTTTATTAACAACCATCTACAGACACTGACAGCAGGCAACATGGGCCATGTTTTCATCAATCCTTTCTGTAATTGGGGGAAATTCCCATGATATCAGTCCTGCCTCCTCATTGTAGCCACAAGTCAAACTTCTAGCTTCTTTCGCAACTAAGATGCAGGACTGTGACCTACCCCTCAGGGACCAACCCTGTCAGTATACACATCCACATAGGATTTTCCCCTGGAAATGAGGACATGGGCAACATGAAGAACCAGGCCCTGCCAAGGGATTAAATGATTCCTTTTGGTTGACCCTAGTAGCAGCAGAAGCATCAGGCCTGGGTGACAAGGTCCAGCCTCAGACACGAAGTAGCCCTAATGCTAAGAGCCGCTGTGCATGCAAGAGAGGTGGCGTGTTCCTGCACTAAGTTCTCAGCAGCTGCAATGGCGGTTTCCGCTTTAGACTATTAATAATTCTACAGTTGGAACGTTGGTCCTGGAAGCTTAAACTTGAACCTGTTTCTCCCACAACTCCCAATAATTCTTGGGGGAGGGGGAGAAACCACATATCATTTAATAAATCCATTTTCTTCTTGAAACAGTCATATTAGTTTCTCTTGTCTGCAACTAAGAACCTCAACAATGGGCATATTGCAAGTGAAGGGGACAGAAGCCTAGGGACATATAGACCTTTGACACTTAGCTATGTTCTGAGGGGGTTCTCTCCTCTGCTCTTCGATCTTTAGTGATAGGCTAGAGGGCAGAGGTCATCTCTTCCTAGGATATAGAAACTCATTCTTTCAATGCAAGGCAACATCCTAAGTTATGGGCAATCCTTTTTTTGAATCAATGACGTCTGCTCATGTACTTTGACACCCACCTAAAGCTACAGCACAGAAGAGCTTCAAAAATGTGACCTCAGCGAGGGTTAAGCTTCTATAATCTCTCTGTGCTCTCCCTTCCGTGGCCCTAGTTCAATCTTTACTTCACCTCTTCCAGAAACCAAGTTACTTTTTGTCTCAAACCCTTCTCTTCCATTAATCTTAGTGAAACATGCAATCAACTCCTTTAAGACATAATAACTAAAAAATAGCTTAGAAGATTATTCTTTGCCAAAAGTATTCGCATGAAACAGAAATTAAAGCCTTGGACTAAAAGAACAATACCTTCTGGTGAAATTCTAAGCATCAGCTCAGTCCATAAAAGACATTCCCATTTGATTCTCCTCAACTTTTTTTGTTTGTTTGTTTTTGGCAATGAGGACTTCCTAGAGTGACTACAAAGTCATCATATAGGAAGGAAGGACTCTAATATTTATTGAACGGTACTGCACTAAATGCTTTTATTCAACATTGTCACACCCTTTGCCCCTCTGTACATCAGTTATACCAACCACCCTGCTGCTTCTCCAGCATGCCAGGCATGCTACTGCCTCAGGTCTTGGCATTTTCCAGTCCCTCTGCCTAAAGAATTCTTTGCCCAGATGCCTGCATGGCTCACTCTCTTATTACCTTCAAATCACTGCTCAATATCCTTAATAAAGATACCTTCCCTGACCCCTTGCTTCTTACCCACTTACTCCTGATATTCTCATTCCCCTTTATTGCTTTATTAATTCATATCACCATGACATACTTATTAATTTACTCTCCAGCCCTCTTCCCCCACAATAAAATGTAAATTTTAAGAGTAGAGATTTTATTTCTGTTCCCAGCACCTAGAACAATGACTGGCATGTAGTCAATGCTCAACAAAATGTATTGAATAAGTTAATTCATGCAGAATGATATAAGTATCATTGCTTTCAGAAAAATAGTGATGTTCAGAAACATTAAATGAATTGCTCAGGTCTCCCAGCTAATCCATGGTGAAGGCTGTACCCAAACCTGAACCTGTACAAAACCAAGTTTGCTCACCCCTACCACCCTAGGCGGGTTAATCACAGAGTATTAAGGCCAACTCCTCAGTTACGGTCACCTTCTTGGTGACAACACATTGCTTAAGGAACACTGGTTGCTGCAACTGACAAGCCTTCATATTTAAGTGGATTAACACAATGAAAGTGTCTGATACAGGTATTTCTGATAGGAATGGTCTCTTCCAGATGGTGAATCAGGGACCTAGGCACTTTCTAACTTGTGGAGCCACTATCTTCGACAGGTGGCTCACAAGGTTGCCTGCCTTAGGAATCATTTCTACTTCAGCCAGCCTGAGGATCACATTTGTGTGGAAATTGGGGGCTTACATTTCTGCTCACACTACATTGACTAGCATTCAGTCACATAACTAATGCAATGGCAAAGGAGTCTAGGAAATGTACTATGGCTGTAAGCACAGGGAGAGGAGAAAAGAGGTATTGTGTTCAATTACAAGCCTTAAGAAGATCCAGGGGAAGCTGGGATGGTTCAGTGGGGTAAGCATTCCCTTTGCAGCCCCGGGGACCGAGGATCGAACCCTGGCCCATGCGGACCCATATGCTGAACAGGGGAGTGCCCCCATTTCAGTTCTCACCAAGGTGAAACCCCAGCCCAGTTCCTGCCCTGTGCAGCCCCATGCCCACCTGTGGAATGAAACTATGTGGAAAAAACCAGTGATGCGCAACTATGGAGACTGCTCTGGGCCTTCCCCCTTCTCTCTGTCTCTGTATCTCTCTCTCTCTCTCTCTCTCTCTCTCTCTCTCTCTCTCTCTCTCTCTCTCTCTCTCTATCAAAAACAATAAAAATAAGCCTTTAAAAAAAAAGAAGATCCAAGTGTCATTCTCTATTAGTAACTCAGGTTTTAGAGTGCCCCAACTGCTGGGGCATCATGCAAAGTGGTGAACCACCCAGACCTAGAATTCAAGCAGTCTTGGGTTCAAATCCTAGGCCCATCATTGCCTTCTTGCTTGATCTTAGTCAAAGTTACTTACTTCTCTAAGTCTCAGATTTCTCAGCCATAAAATGAGGACAGTATAACATCTCTTTCTCAGGTTGGAGAGGGGGGAGTCTCAGGTAATATAGGTAGCACAGTCCTGATACATGGCTATTATCAGGGGAAACATGTTCAGAAGGGGGTCCCCCAGTTTCTTCTCCTGATACTCTTACTTTCAAGCTGGTCTAGAGAGCCATCTGGGTCTCAAAGCTTAAATGAGACAAACATTGTCCTGACTTGACAAGTGACCTATGAGTTCTCTCTGTTGCATCCTATTGACGATTTCTGACAAATCCCACACTATCAGTTTGCATAAGTAAGTTTGAAGTGCCCTTTCCATTAACAGAGGAGCTCTGCTATTAACTAATTACACTTTGGCTTTTCCTGTGTTAGCTGCCGTGCCAGGGAGAAGAGGCCGACTGCGAGGTGGCCTCTAACGTGGAGAGAAGGCTTGTACACACTGGGATAGGTGGGGGCTGGGGTGGGCAGAGGGGTGCTAGTTTCTCTCCTTTTCTTCCTACAAATTCAGTTAACGGGAAAGAGGCCTGCTGAAAAGAGGACCCACAGAAGAGCTGCTCCCAATTTCCCACAGGAATGTTTTCAAAGGCTTTGGGGGATCTCAGAGTTTTCAGAAAATTACTGATATTCAAAAAAAAATTTAGTAAACTGCTTCACAGTCGCTCAGCAAATACATGGTTTGATTATGGTGGGGTCCTGAGGGGAAGAGCTCAGGTCTCAAAAACTAGAGTGCCACTGCTGTTGTCAACCTGATGGCCAACGACAGCTCCAGGCCAGAGCGGGAAGCAGTAGTTTGCCCACTCTCCTCTTCAGCTGTGCCTTTCTCCTGTTAGTAAAATAGAATGCTTTGGTTTGGGCATGGGTCAGCTATCAGTTTAAATCCCAGGAATGCCTCTTAGGCAAGTAGTATAACCTCTATGAGTCTCAGCTTCCTTATGTGTAAAGTGAGAAAATCCATCTCAAGGGACTACCATAAAGACTAACTGAAAAAGTGTGACTCAAAGTAGATAGCAAGTAAATGTTAGTGTTTCCTACCTGCTTCCCTCCTCTGAGATCGCTCTCATTTCTGTAGGCCTTGGTGTCACCAACCTGAAAATATTCTTAAGGTGTAGCCCTCTCTGAGATATTGTCACTTTAATGCAATACACTGTGTAGCTGAGGGGTGGGGAGCTTGCCACACCATGAGTAGCGCGGTACAGAGATCTCTTTGACGCTGATGGGGTGGGCCCAACAGAAACCCACTCAATGGGGTTTGAAGAGCCTCTGGGGGACAACTCCTCCTGAGAGAAGAAGTCAGAAATTATGAGCTTCACCCAATTGAAAGCCTTCAGCACAGAAAGGGTGTAGGGATTTGAGTTGGAGTCATGCAAACCTATCCCTATCCCAGCCACATGGATAGGTGTCTAGGTCCTGGACATAAAAAGTGAACAAAAATAGAAAGAACTGAGCTCCCCTGTTAGGAAGAATGCAAAAAATTGCAAGAAACTTTTGCTTTCACCCTAACAATGAAAACAAGCCAAAGAAGCTACAAATTCACAATTGCTTAAAAACTGTCCGAAAGCTGAAGATGAAAGACTTGAAAATGAACTAATTTTCAGAAGGAGATGATCCCTTCCTAGCAAGAAGAGACCAACAATGCTTTCATCACTGGAGAAGGAGCAGAGAAAGAGAAATCTGCTATGCTCAGGGGCAAGGAGAAAGTCACCAAACTTTTGACAAACTAGTAGCAGTGAGTGGGTTGCCATGACAAACTAGAACCTGTGGAGCTCCGGCCAGACTGTGACTCTGCACATTCCCACCAAACTTTTCCCCATTTCCCATTATTCTCAAGTAGGCTTAGATGTAGTATGCTGGAAGCTGGGGATAGGTCAAGTGGGCTTAGACAGTTCCCTCTGAGGTGCCCAATGCCTTCCCCAAGTACAAGGTTGATGTTGGGGTGTTGGGGCAGAAGATCTGAGGGAAATCACTTGGAGGCTTTCTGGATTTCCCCCAATGCAATGCACCTCCCTCCAACAGATGAATACAGGATATCTGGAAAGAGAGAGAACTCTCAAGATGCAAAATGATAAGGGTAGAACTGGAAGAAAGCAAAGAGAATACTCTCCAGTGCATGGGTAAACAAACAAACAAATGCTGGCAGTCAGATTATAAAACATAAAGAATTCTCTGGAATTTTACCAAGGCTAAGATCCCAAATCCAGCTAAAGAGAATCTTGAATTTTTTTTTCTCTAATTATTTTAAGCCAGTAGCAAAATAAATCAAATTTTAGTTGCAATCAAGCCCAACCTCAGCTAAACTAGATTGGCTCAATTCTAGCCCCTTCCCTATGCCCTCAGGGGGAAAAAAAAATCTTCTTTTCTGGATGAAACTATTACTTACTTAGTCTCTACTGTTATTCTAAACATAATGTCCCCCATACATCAAGATATATGAAAGGCACAAAGAAGCAAGAAAATCTTACCCATGGTCAAAAGAGGAAACTTCCAGTCAACTGAATCAGACTCAGAGATAGCCCTGGTAGGGACTATAAAATAAAAATAATAAATATTTTAAAGAATCTAGTAAAAAAAAAAAAATATGTATGAACACATTAGTAATTTTAGAAGAAAGAAACTATTAAAAGAAGACATAAATGGAAACAATATCAAAAATAAAAGTTATTAATAGATTTAATATAAAACTAGATTTAGCAGAGAAAAAGCTCAATAAACTTGAAAACAAATTAATAGTAATTATCTCAAAGAAAAGAGTAAAATAAGGAGAAAAAGTAAACAGAACTCTGGGAAAAGATCCAATGGTATAGAAAATAAAAGTAATTGGAGTTCCAGAAGAAAAAGTGAGAGATAAGCAGGCAAATATGGTCTTACTTACTTCCTTTCTTCCTTTTTTTTCCTTCCTTTCTTCCTTTATTCATGCATTCATTCTCTTCTTCTCTTTCTCTCTTACTTTTCTTAGAAATAATAGCCACATACTGTACAAAATCAACGCATAGATACGAGAAACTCAGAATCCAAGCAGGATAAATACAAAGAAAACCACACCTACACATATCATAGTTAAACTGCTGTGACTCAAAGATAAAGAGATAATTCATAAAAATAACAAGAGGGAAAAAGATACATTACTTACAGGAAACAACAAGAATGAGGTCAGAAAACCAGAACAACTTCTCTATAGCACTAAGAGGAATAAAAAATTACCAACTTAATGATTCATATCTTGTAAAACTTAAGAGACTATACAAACATTCTCAGATAGACAAAAACAAAAAGAATTTGTCTATAAGAAATGTGCCCCCCAAATAACACATATGTGTATAATACAGTTTGTGTGTGTCATTTATATATATCGTATATATATATATATTATATATATCATATATATATATATTATATATATTTTATATTTATATATATATATATATATATAGGCTGCCCAGAAAGTATCCAGTCATATAACTGTTCCCTTTATATTGACAATGGCTGGATTTTTTCTGACAACCCGTGTGTGTGTGTGTATGTACGTATACATACACATACTTACATGCATATACATTTGTACACACACACATATATATAGATACATACACACACACACACACACACACACACACACACACACACACACACACACATATATATATATATATATATATATATAGGTTGTCCGGAAAGTATCCAGCCATGTAATATGAAAAATAGAGGCACTTATTTTATGACTGAATTCTTTCCAGATAGCATATATATACATATATATATACATACATACATACATACACACACACATATATACACACACCCACACATATATGTATATGTATGTGTGTGTTAATATAATGAAATTTGTAGCATAAATAGAAATAAAATATGTGAAAACAAGCATAAGCAGCAAGAGGCAGGTACAATACTTAGAATCATTGCTATAAGGTTCATATATTGTTCATAAAATAATATGTACATATCTGAAGGTAGATCATATTCATTTAAAGAAACATAGTTTAATTTCTAAAGAGCAAATGCTGTAAAAATAACACACAAAGTATAGCCTCAATGTCAATAGAGATGGTAAAATAGACTACCAAAAAGTGCATGATTCATTCAAAACAATACAGGAAAAAGAAGCAGCAAATAACAAAGAACAGATGGGGAAAATGTCAAAACGGTAGACTTAAATCCAATCTTATACTTAATCACATTAAACATAAATAGATTAAATGCACCAACAGTAAGGCAGAAATTGTAAGACTGACTATATAAAAATAAGTAAGACTTACATACATGTTATTTAAAAGTAACATGTTAAGTATAAATTCACAGATAGATTAAAAGGAAAAGAATATAAAAAGATATTCTAGGGGAAGCCGGGATGGTTCAGTGGGTTAGGCGCTCACTTTGCAGCCCCAGGGACCGAGGATCGAATCCCGGCCCCGGCCCATGCAGACCCATATGCTGAACTGGGGAGTGCCCCCAGTTCAGTTCTCACCGGACAAGACCCCAGCCCAGTTCCTGCCCTGTGCAGCCCCGCCCACCTGTGGAATGAAACTATGCGGAAAAACCAATGATGTGCAACTATGGAGATTGCTCTGGGCCCTCCCTCTTCTCTCTGTCGCTGTCTCTGTATCTCTCTTTCTGTCAAAAACAATAAATAAATATTAAAAAAAAAAAAAAGATATTCTATACGAACACCAAGCACAAGAAAGCTGGTATGCTATTAAAAATCAGACAAAGTGGACTTTAAGACAAACATACTACCAAGAGATAAAGAGAGCATTTCTTAATTATAAAAGGGTAACATTATGAAGAAGACCTAAAAGACCTAACGATCCTAAATGTGTGTACACTCAGAATAATGTTTCAAAGTTCACAAAGCAGACATTAACAGAACTAAGGAGAAATCCACATTCATAGGTGTAGATTCTAACACCCTCCCCCCAGTAATTGATACAATAGTCAAAAACAAAATTAGTAAGGATATTAATTGAATACCACTTTTAAGCAGCTTGACATAATTGACATTTATTAAATACTACTCCCTAAACCTGCAAATATTAACCAAGAGAGTCTGAATGTTAGGCGATAAAACAAATTCAAAATAATTACCAAGGCTCAAAATCACATCAAAGTATCAAAATAATATTCTCTGATCACAGAATTATTAGATATCAATTACAAAAAGATATCAAGAAAATCATGATGTATTTTAAAATTTAAATGCCTACTTCTAAATACCCCATAAGTTAAAGATGGAATCATGAGAGAAATTAGAAAATATGTCTAAATAATGAAAAAAAATAACAATAAAATTTGTGAGATGAAGGTAAAGCTGATTTTAGAGGAAAGTTAGAGCTTTAAGTGACTATTTTAGAAAAGAGTAAGTCAAAGACTTAAATTTCTACTTTAAGAACCAAGAAAAGAGAAAAAATTAAAACAAACATTAAATAGAACAAAGCAAATAATAAAATTAATAACAGAAATAAGTCAAATAAGAAGTGGACAAAGAAAAAAAAAGTTGAATTTTGAAACTTACTTAACTTAAACTTAAACATAAATAAAAACCAGAATTGAAATTATAAAAAAGATAGAAAATCTAAATGGTCCTATATCTATTAAAGAAATTAAACTTATAATAAAATTCCTATCAATAAAGCAACCTCCAGGCCCAGATAGCTTCAGCATTTAATTATGTAAATATTTAAGGGAGAATTAATTCCAGTCTTACACAACACTTTCAGAAATTAGGGGGAGTGTTTTCTCACTTATTACAAGGCTCATATAACTCAGATATCAAGACCTGACAAAGAAATTACAAAAAGAATAATACAAATATTCTTTATGAACATAAATAAAAAATCCTTAACCAACATTAGCAGAACACATTTATATCATTTCATTTAAGTTAATCCAGGAATGCAAGATTGGTTTACATTTGAAAATTGTTCAATGTAATTAAAGAAGAAAAAATTACATAATTATCTCAGGAATAGAAAAACCAATTGACAAAATTTAACCTCCATTTATTTTTTTTTAATAAACAAAACAAAAACAAAAGATAAGAAACCTCTTAGCAAACTAGGAAGGCAGAAAGAGAGTCAAACTTTCTTAATCTGATAAGGGGATCTATAAAAAACCAACTGCTGATATCATACTTATATCCACACCCACTGTTCAGTATTGTCCTAGAAGTTCTAGCTAGGGCAATAAGGTAAGAAAAATAAATATAACACATGAAGATTAGAAAAGAAATAAAACCATTGTTATTCACAATTTGATTGTTTGGGTAGAAAATTCTGTAGAATTTACAAAGGAAACAGTAGGGCAAATAAATAAATTTAGCAAAGGCACAAAACACAAGGCCAATATACAAAAAGAAATTTAATTTCTGTATAATACCAATGAATAATTGGAAAATTATTTTTTTAATCTTATTTACAATATCACCAAAAATATTAACTGTCAAAAAATAAATCTATTGAAAAATGTGCAAGGCACAAAAATATTTTTTCAAAAGAAATTAAAGAAGTACATAGCAGTATACCATGCTCATTAATTAGAAGACAATAATTGTTGAATGTCCATTCTGTCTAAACGGATCTATAGATTCTGTGCCATTCCAGTTAAAATTCCAACAGGTGGTTTTGAAAAATACACAAGCTGAGGCTCAATGTTATATGGGCATAGAATATACAAAATATTTGAAAAAGAATAGCTGATTTAGAGAACTTATATTGCATAATCTCAAGCCTTATTATAAAGTTATCACTTGATATTAATGTAAGAGTAGACAAATAGATCAATAGAATGAGATAGAGAGTCCATAAATCAACTCATACATACATGGTCAATTGATCTCAACTTTTGTATAAAGATAAGTTTCTCTAATATATGGTGTTGGATCCGCTGGATATCTGTCTGAAAAACAAAGAGAACCTCAATAGCCTACTTTATTCCTTACACAATTAATTCAAGAAAAAGATGGATCTCAGGCCTAAATATAAAAGGTAGATCTACATAGCATCTGGAAGAAAACGTAGAAGAATATTTTTGCAATCTTATGATAGCCAAAGATCTTTAAGGATAATTGCAAAAAACACTACCAATAAAGAATAAAATTACATATTAGAATTAGAGTGGGGCAGATTTTATTTTCCACAAATGACTATTTTCAGTCCCATATGCTCTTCCAAAATTTTGCCACTCTCCCACTAAGAACTGGATCAATTCACCTTCTTCTGGAACCGTGGTAAGCTTATTACAATTTCAACCCTTAGATTAAACTCAGCAAAAGTGATGCTATGTGACTTCTGAAGCTAGGTCAGAAAAGGAAAGCAGCTTCCATCTGACATTCTCTTTTTCTTGAAGTGTTCTTATCCTGGGAACTCAGCCACATGGAGAGCTCATGGTACCTATTGCTGCCAATAGCTCAATCTAAGGTTTAAGCTGGCTATTAATGGCCAGATATGCATATGTGAGTGCTCAGGCCTTCAGTTTATTTCAGATTCCCCCAGCTTATAAGCCACCGCAGCTGACACCAAAGGGAGCACAGGCAAGCCGTCCCTCTCTTTTTTGATATTTTAAATCAAAAAAATTGGGAGATAGTTTGTTATGTAGTTATAGTATCTGCAGCTTTACCAAAATAAAAATGATTCTGTGCATCAAAACACATCATTAAGAAAATGTATAGGCTATCCACAGACTGGGAAAAAATACTTACAACGCATATATCTGACAAAGGACATGTATCCAGCACATTTCAAGAACATCTACAAATCAAGCATTAAAAAACCAACAGCCCTATTTTTTAGGTAGGCAAAAGACACCTCACAAAATATGTCCAATTAAACATGAAAAGATACTCAATATTATTAATATCTTAAAGTGTAAATTAAAACCATAATTTTACACCTACTAGCATGATTTCTATAAAAAGCACTGACAATAACAAATGTTGGAGACAATGTAAAGCTAGTAAAATGCTTTTTTTTTTTTTTTTTTTTTTGGTGCTTATATAAAATGGTACAATCACTTTGGAGAACTAACTGTTCAAACGTTTTTATAAAGTGACCTTGGGATACATCTACCCTATGACCCAGCCATTTCCCTACTAGATATTTACACAAAGAAATGACAACATATTTCCACACACAAAAAAGACTTGTACAAGAATGTTAAAACAGCTTTATTCATAATAGTCAAGAAGTGGAAAACAACCCACATCTGAATTTATAGGAGAATAGAATGACAGATTGTGGCATATCCATACAATGGGATAAAGCTCAACAGTATAAAGCATATATGCAACAACACGGATAAATCTTCGTGATGCTCTTTTAAGTGAAAAAAGCAAACACAATGGTCTACATATTGTATGATTCCATTCAGGTGACGTTAAAACTGATGTAACATGATAAATTAGAAAGTGGTTGCCTCTGGGAATCAGGGGAAATGACTCACAGGATTCCAGAAAAATCTGTGTGATATTACCCTTTTTGATTGTGTAGGCATATACAATGATCAACACTCACTAAAGTGAACACTGAAGGGCTGTGCACTTTATTGAATATAATTTAAAATTAAAAATTAGAATTCAATTAAAAATTAGAAAAATGTTTCCATAAACTCTGTAACACATTGATGCTCAAGTAGCCCTTCTGCAGGATCTGCTCTAACAAATGCCTCTAACAAAGAAGACTAAGGCCCTGCCCTGTGTCACCTATCCCCCTACTCTCCCACCTCTCCCCCTACTCTCCCACATCTCCCCCTACTCTCCCACCTCTCCCCCTACTCCCAGACATCG
>PVKE010019694.1:0-28231 GCA_004027555.1 Craseonycteris thonglongyai | reverse complement strand
TAGAAGGAAATAGAATCCATTTTCATATTTTGTGTTTCAGTATATACTATCTTGAAAAAATATCCAAGAAAATATTAAAAGTAATTACTTATAGGAAGCAAAGATGATGAGAAAGATAATGCAAAGGAGATAGGTAGGGATTAGATCATTCAATATATACCACTTAAGCGATATTTTTATTTTTGAACCCTATGATTCTGTCATACACACACACACTCACAAGTAACATTTCCTCAGATGCTTATGTACTTTTTTTACTTTTATTTATAAACTTTGGGGAAGATAATGTCAGTTTACACAGTAATTTGAGGAAAATATCCTACAGAATATGAGGTTTTTGATATTCCTCATCAGCTTTCTCATCTGATACCATATGCCCCATAACTTACTTGCTCAGTCTTAAATCAGAGGTACAAACAAAATCTACTTTCCTGAATACTTTAAATTTTTTAAGGACCTGAGTATATTTTCAGTTATATTGAGGATGGATTTGGGATAGCCACTTCCAATTAGCATTTTGGATGCAAACTTATATATCAGTGTCTCTGTTCTGTCTGGTTTGCCAAATATTAATATATTTCATGCCAGGATATAGAATTGGAAACTTCATATTTGCCATAATATGAGGTTTAATCCACTTAATCTGAATTGCGCTCTCTCAGTAGATGATGAGAAGAATATCTTTTTCTCAAGATTTCAAAACAAATGGCATTTTAGCAAATTATCAAAATAATTTGAAGAGCCCTGGTCTGTTTTAATCTTCTCCAACTTTAAGTTTCTCAGTTCAACCATGAGCATATTTGGCTCAAGATCATATAGGTCAAAAGTAAAAAGAAGAAGAAAATACTCGCTTTTTAAATGGTCTACAATATTCACTGTGAGACTGTTTTTAAGTAGAAAGTTTCCTAAAATATATATGATGATAACTACCCTGGGTTTCAATGTTTACCTAATTTGTTGTATAACATTTTCAAAATATTTAAAATATTTAATCTACTTTTGAGGTTTAAGAAAATGTCATGGTTTTTACACATTTAAAAACATTTTTACAGTATCTTCTAATTTTCAAATAAATTGTTAAATCTTTTCACAGCAACATTGGTTCAGATAATACTTGTGATGAAAATATCAACACACTAAACAACTAAATAAATAAAGGCCAAAAAAAAGGAAAGCATAAAGCTAAATATACAGAAAAATTGTCTCAAAATTTGCACTATAATATGGTTATCTCCCCTTTGTTGTTTAAAAGAATTTTCATCATATCGTTTATTCCACTGAAAAGGGTAAGTATTATGACATAGGACAGGTTGTGTGTTAACATCTTTGATCATACTATATACACTAAATTTCCATTGCAAAAAAAACAATTGGAAATATAATAAAAACATAATGAAGTTAACATTCTTGCTTAGCAAGTGGGAGTTCTCAGTACAGTTAATTGGACATCTGTGTGAAATGTTGACAGGCAGAGAACATAATAGAAGGACAGACTTTAAAGGAGAATGATGTTATCTAGGCATTGATATTTTCAAAAGTGGATTTTACCATCTGGATATTTGAAATTGTATAGATAAAACATATCACTGGATGAGCCTTATTCAGTTTTCATCTAGATTTTCTTGTATCTTCTCCAGTGCTTAGGTAGGATTGGACCCTCCTTAGGGACTCAGCAAATGCTCACAGATTAATATCTGCTATCTTGTAAAGAAATCACAGGTTCTCTCTGAAACTGAGTCAGTGTTGAAGATGAAGATGTAAAATGTCAGTCATACAATTTACCATTTAAATGGAACAATTTAATATGTTCTTGTTCAATTCACAACCATCACAACTTAATATTTGTACATTTTGCTTCTCTTGAAGGAAACTCCATGCCACTGACATTCAATCCTGATTTCTTCTTATGTCAGTCGCAAGCAACCACTAATTTAGTTTCTATTGTAATAAATTTGGCGATATTTGTTTTTTTACAAGAATGGAATCATAAACTAGTTTTCCTTTAAAACTGCCTTTTTTCACTTAACATAGTATTTTCAATGTTCATATCATAGCTTGTATCATTTCTTTATATTGCTACATAGTATTCTACTGTATGGATATACCACATTTTATTTATGCATTCATCAACCAATTAGACATTTATGTTATTTCCACTCATTGTCTATTATGAATAACATCGCTATGAACATTGATGTGCAAGTTTTGTGTAGATGTATGTTTTCATTTTTCTTGCATATAAACTCAGTAGTGCAACTGCTAAATCATGTGGTGACTCTGTGTTTACCCTCTTGAAGAGGAACTACAGTAGACGCCCCATTGACCAAAACACAAGCTATCAGCACTCTCAAGCAACCAGTTGCATTGAGATTTTGCTGGTGCTTGAAAGTGCCAGTTGCTTGAATTTTGGTTAACAGAGAATCCACTAACATCTGGCATCTACCAATTCCTATGGGTGCCAGTTAACTGAGAGTCTATTGTATATGATTAAAAAAAAAACAGCACTAATTTTTAATTTATATTACATTTATTGGAGTGACATTGGTTAGCAAAATTATGTAGGTTTCAAATGTGCAATTGTATAATATACCAACTGTATATTGCATTGTGTCTCACCACCCAAATTTAGTTCTCCTTCCATCACCACATATTTGATCCCTTTAACCTTCTTCTACCACTCCCCTACCCCCTTACCCTACGGTAACCACTAAATTGTTGGCTGGGTCTATGAGTTTTTGTGTCTTTATCTTGTTTGCTTTTTTTGTTTTCAGCTTCATGTTCCACATATGAGTGAAGTCATATGGTTCTTGACTTTTTCTGTCTGACTTATTTTGCTTAGCATGATAATCTCAACATCCATCCGAATGATCACAAATGGCAGTATTTCATCCTTTCTTATGGCTGTAAATATTCCATTGTGTATATGTACCACTTCTTTATCCAGTCATCTATGGAAGGACACTTTGGTTGTTTGTCTTGATCACCATGGATAATGTTGCAATGAACATAGGGGTATGTATGTCTTTATATATGTTTTCAGATTTTGGGGGGTAGATACCCAGAAGAGGGATTGTTGGGTGGTATGGTAATTCTACTCTTAGTTTTTTGAGGAACCTCTATACTGTTTTTCATAGTGACTACCAATTTGCATTCCCACCAGCAGTGTATGAAGGTTTCTTTTCCTCCACAACCTCTCCAACAGTTGTTAGTACTTGTCTTGTTGATAGTAGCCCTTCTAAAAGGTGTGAGGTGTAGCTCATGGTTTTGATTTGCATTTTCCTAATAGCTAGTGAAGTTAAGCATCTTTTCATATGTCTGTTGACTGTTTTTTATGTCTTCTTAAAATAAGTGGCTGTTTAAGTTCTCTGCCCATTTTTTAATGGAATAGTGTGGGTTTTGTTGTTGTTTTGTTGAGTTGTATGAGTTCTTTGTATATTGTGGATATTAGTCCCTTATTGGAGGTTTTGTTTGCAATCATCTTCTCTCATTTGGTTGGTTGCCTCTTTGTTTTATTAATGTTTCTTTTGCTCTGCAGAAGTTTTTTAGTTTAATATAGTTCCATTCATTTATTTTTGCTATACTTTCCATAGCTTTGAGGTCAAATCTATAACATCCACTCTTAATCCAAGGTCCATAGGTTTAGTTCCTATGCTTTCATCTGCGTAATTGACTGTTTCAGGCCTTGTGTTTAGGCCTTTGATCCATTTTGAGTTAATTTTGGAATATGGTGACAGATAGCAATCTAGTTTCATTCTTTTGCAAACATCTTTCCAATTTCCCCAGCACCATTTATTAAAGAGGCTTTCTTTTCTCTATTGTAGGATTTGGGCATGCTTGTCAAAAAATAATCTGTCCACATATATGTGGGTTTATTTCTGGGTTTCTATTCTATTTCATTGGTCTCTGTGTCTGTTTTTCTGCCAATATCATGCTGTTTTCATTACTGTCACTTCATAATATAAATTTATGTCAGGGCCTATGATACCCCCAGCTTTGTTTTATCCGCTCCCCGCCCCCCCCCCTTAGGGTTGCTTTGTCTTTAGAAGGTCTTCTGTGATTCCATACAAATCTGATGATTTTTTTTTATAACAAACAACTGGGATTCTGATGGGGATTGCACTAAATGTGTATGCTGCTTTGGGTAGTATTGCAATGTTCATTGGGTAATTAACTATGTTGATTCTTCCAATCCATGAACTAGAAATACCTTTCCATTTCTTTGTGTCTTCTTTGATGTCTTTTAATAATGCCTTATAGTTTTCAGTGTTTATGTCCTTCACATTCTTTATTAAGTTTATTCCTAGGTATTTTATTCTTTTTATTGCAATCACAAAAGAAAAAATATTTAAACCCCACCAGGAGTGTATGAGGCTTTCAATTTTTCCAATAT
This sequence comes from Craseonycteris thonglongyai, assembly GCA_004027555.1. Classification (NCBI taxonomy): domain Eukaryota; kingdom Metazoa; phylum Chordata; class Mammalia; order Chiroptera; family Craseonycteridae; genus Craseonycteris; species Craseonycteris thonglongyai. The sequence continues at coordinate 23,841 of PVKE010019694.1, read as the reverse complement.
GGTGGCTTGCTGTGCCCAGAGTAAAGCGTTTTCCTACAAATGTAGGCTGGGTGGGGGAAGAGACCTGGTCTTGTAGACCTGCCTTGCTTGTCTGGAATTAGAGCTTTTGTGAGACAGGGTTGGTAGAGGTGAGAAAGGCCAGCAGGTAAAACCATAGCCCAGGCTGGGAGAAAAGAGAGTCCCTGTCTTCTGGGCTATACACAGTGGGAGTAAAGTTCCTATAACACAGAGGGGTGAACGGAAAGAGTGGTCCAAAGGTCATAGACTCTCTCAATTCTTACCAAGATTAAGTCAATTTTCTTGAATTAATTGTCTTTAGGACAATTTCAGGAGACTTTGAATGACTTTTCTGTATATGTAATTTTCACCAGTTAAATTGTTTTGCTGTGAAGAATGTATGTGGAGGGCTGTTCTCTCCATTCTGGAAGCTCTTCTCCCTTACACTTTTTAAAAACACTGTCTCTACTGTTGATACTTTTTGACTCGAAGTGATTCTGAACTTAGTGTCTGACACTTAATTAATTAACCATCAAATATGCTACATATACATCACTGACTTCTCATCAAAAATAATAAAGGCCAATATGCAGTCAATATAGCACCACAAATGGAGTAGAAATATTTTTTAAATGAAGGTAAATAAAGAGAGTTTCAGATAAAAAGAAAAATAAGAGAATTTTTTACCACCATACCTGTGTTTCGTTAAATGATTCAGGCTGGAGGGAAATAACAGCTGTTGAAAATTCAGATATTTTGTAATGAATGAAGACTACTGGAAATAAGAATACTTAGCAAGTAATAAGAATAAAATTTTCATTTATTTAAAATACATCTGTTGTAAGCAATACCTACAGGCTTAAATGTATATAGATGTGATACATGTGACAACAATATCATAAAGTATGGAGCAGAGGTAAATAAACCTACAAAACTGCAAGGATTTTACATTTTAGATCAAGTTCTAAAATATTAACTATAAACAAACTCTGAGGAGTTAATAATGCATAGTATAATTTCTAGAACAAACATTAAAACATTAATGCAAAGAAATGTAACTAAAAGCCAATTGATTAATAAATTACAAATCTAAAAAAATCCAAATAACCAGAAAAAAAAATTAGAAAGAGGAAAGAGAAACAATAAATAGGGGTAACAAACAGAATACAAATAGAATAAACCTCAATAAAATTATATTAATATTACATTATATATTAAATAATGGAATACAAAATAAAAGATAGAGATTATCAAAATAGATAAAAATGCAATATCCAACTATATGCTGTTAATAAAGTATACTTTCAATATAAAGGCACATAAAGTTTGAAAATGGACGGAAAAAGCTATAGCATAGAAATTGTAAGCATAAGAATGTTGGAATACCTATATGAATAGTAACTAAAATAAACTTCAAGACAGAGTATATTGTATTATTAAAGCAAAGAGAGAGATTTCATAATGTAAATAGTCAATTTGTCAGAAAAACAAGACATTACATATTTGCCTGAGATAACTTCATACTGCATGAAAACTGACAGAAATAAATGAAGAAAGAGGTAATCCTAGAATCATGCTAGGGAAATACCTTCTTTCTGCCATTAATAAAAAAACAAGACAAAGAGATCAGTGAAGATACATATAAAAAAATCTAAACAACTGTGTCAACTATCATGAGTCAAAATTTATAGAACGCTAAACCCAACAACTACACAATATACAAAATATACTTTTTGAAGCATACAAGGTGTAGTCAGTCACCAAGATAGACAATATTTGGCAATCCACAAAACAACTCTAAATAATTTTGAAGAGTTGACATCAGGGTATATTTTCTATCTGTATTACCATTAAATCTGAATTCAATAATAATAACATACTTATGAAGTCCTAAATATCTGTAAAATATACTATATACCTTAAATACCTCATGGGTCAAATAACAACTCACGCAAGAAATTAAAATTTTTTTTAACTGAATGAGAATGAAAATACAGTAAAAATTATAGAATAAAGTTAAAAAAATGCTTAGCAGGAAATTTATAGTTTTAAATTTATTTCAAGTGAAAAAAGAGAGATGTCCTATTGTTTCAGAAAAAAGAGCAATGGTAAAAAATGGTAAAATGGTAAAAAAGAAAATAATAACGAGCCCAAACCAATGAAACAGAACAAAAAGTAATGGTCAGTGTAATTCCATTTCTATAGACAAATAATGACATTATAAAAGAAAATAATTATAGAACAAAATTTCTCATACATCTCAATATAAAATTTCATAACAGTGTATTAAGATCACATAATAAAGGAAGCTATGACTGTCAAGAATACAAGTAGTTAAGGAATATGAGATGGCGATTTATAAAATAACTCCACCTCCTTTTATCTTAGGGATCTTAGGCCTGTAAAGAGTAAGGTGACCAGACGTCCCGCTTTTGGTGGGACAGTCCCGATTTTTAACAATTTGTCCCGCGTCCCGCGGCGTTTTAAAAATGTCCCGATTTGTGGAAAGAATGCACGACAAGCTAGGAAACGGCGGGAGATAGACCAAATTTTTAATCAAGAACCCCCTCCCCCTGGTCAATGGTGTCCCGCTTTACCAATGTTAAAATCTGGTCACCTTAGTAAAGAGTATCTATGGTAGAAAGGTTGATGGGATTCCACAGCTATTAAGATGGTGATTGTGAAAAATGAAGTATTGGATATATTCTCAATGAAAGGCATTTATTTTAATGTGAGAAACTGGAGATGCTCTGCCAAAGAATTTGAGATTGGAGAAGAAAGCCTAGACGAGAATCAGGCAAATGGTCATAGGATTTGCCTGGGGTCATGATCAAATAAAAAGGCTTCTAGATTTCCTTGCAGTGAGTCTAGACAGCTTACCTGAAGTCAGGTATCCAAGACACTAATTGTGAAGCTTTCTCGTGAATAGGATGTAGGTTTCAACTAGAGCACAGATCAGCAATAGGTAAGCAAATAGAGACATAGTAAACAGAACTACGTTGATAGATCATAAGAATCTATTTGCTTGAATTTTTCTCACATTACGACATTTGGAAACCTGAACATGTGAAATAACATAACACAAAGTGAATGCTCCCAAGGGTGGCTCTCATAGTAGTCTGGTGAAATTTACCTGAAAAGCAAAAGAAAGCAAATGAACACCTGTACCCTGTTTGGAATTGTAAGTCTGTGTTCTTTAAACTCTTTGGTTTATTTTTAAGTCAATTTTCTTCCTACACAACCTGAATGTCTATCAGAGTAATGTTTTGATTTTATTTACTAGTTAAAATATTTAACTCTCTCCTCATCTTTGAGCAAAGTACAATTTCAAGATTATGTGTCTTCTTATCTTTATCATCAGATACCTTCTGTTAATCAACCACATCCTTTTAGGAGTGGTTATACATTGTTTGAGAAACACCTGAAAACAATGTAAAGATATTTTAGATAAGCAGAATAAGGGAGAACATTATAAATTAGTGCTATGCACTGGTATAATGGGCTGCCATGGGAATAAAGACTGTGTTCTAGAACTTTCTCATTCACAGTATTAGGTAACATGAGTTCTAAACAGGTATACTTAATTAGAAGACGAGTAATTTGTTTCTGCTTTTTTTTTCTAACAGCACTTTTATACTAACACTTGTCCTAGTAAGTCATTAACATTTTGTATAAATTTCACTTTAAGTTTAAACCTTACATTCAACACAGCCTTTTAACTTAGTGAGTATAGAAGACAAAAATGTTAAATGTCAGATACATATTTGGAAATGAAACCTCTACTTACATCATTTACGTATGACCTGCAATATATCTACTCTTAAGGAAGAGAACACTGAAACAATGTTTTGCTATACTGCTTATTCTGTTATAGTGAAATGTATAGTTCTCAGAGTAAATTATTGTGAAAATACAGATATTTCCATATAACTCCACTGCAGTTTATTCATGTTTACATTTACAATAAATCTTTCCAATCCCAGCTATAATAACCTGATTGAGGCAAAATAATTGCCCAAGAATGGTTTCTGCAGAGTTGCCTCAATTTTATTGCAACACGTATAAGCAGAGTATAATTATGCAGTAAAAATAAATGTAAAGAATTACAAGCGAGGTTTACAGATGAAGACATTAATTCCTTCAATATATGAGTAGTCAGTGATAGTTTAGTTATCTAAGCAGTTCCTCAACTCTACAATCAGAATTGTAAGTTGTTGATTACCAACCGGTCATGAAAGCCCAAACTTCTAGTTTTCATTAACGCCCAGCACTTGAAAGAAATGCTGGGCTAATAATTGAATACACAATAGCAGGGCCTTTCTACCTTGTTTAGCAGGCTGTGTTTGTAATGCAGGGAAGGTTTGGGGGGTCATCACTCCAGAAAAGCTTGTTTCAATCTCCTCATTCCTCAGGTCTCACTAGAACCTTTATTACCAAGTTTACTCCACTTTGTTGTGATTCTCTTAGTAGAATCCTGGCTCTTCCACCAGCCTGAGTTCAGATCTGTTGTGTTCTTTCCTGTCATGACCACAGTGTCAGCACTTTGGGAAATGTGGGTGATAAGGATAGAGCATGTGCCATGTCAGTGTAACAAGTATGTTTGTTGCCCAGATAAATCACCAAGGAGATTTGGGTGTTTACGGTGTTTTCAGGAAACTGGTAATTTATCTAGCCAGCAACCATATCTCCTGTCTCCTTGGTGTTGCTCTCTGTCTTCTAGCCCTGTTCCCTACCCTCACTGAAAGAGTGAACCTGTCGCAAATCCCTTGTAACCATGTTAATGAGTTAGTGACTATAAAAGTGAGCCATGGCTCCAGCAACCCTACTGACTAGCTGTCCACAACCTGAAGGCTGACTCAAACTAAAGTCATCATTCTCTTCTGGGGAGTTGAAATTGAGACATAGGACAAACTACAGAGTGTCTGTATCTACCTGGAATTTTAATGTCTAAACTTGACATTGAAAGGCAGCAATATGAGAATATGGAGAATGGGAAAAGCCAGAGTCCAGCAGGAGAGGGGAAGAAAGAAGTCCAGAGGAGAAAAAAACAGGGATGATTTACTCAGATCTTTAAGATTGATTTTAGTTCCTGTATTAGCCAGGGTTCTCCAGAGACACAGAACCAATAGGAGATATTATAATAAGAGGGGAATCTGGAAAAGAAATCTAGCCATATAATATGAAAAATAAAGCTTTTTGTGGCTGATTTTTCCCAGACAGCCCTCATCTATCCAATTTCTCATATTTTTCTCTACCTCCCTCTTTTTCTCTCTTCTATATATCCATAGATATATTGAGAGAGAAAGCAAAAGAGATTTATTTTGAGAAATTGGCTCACATGATTATGGAGGCTTAGAAGTCCCAACAACTCAGGGAAAGTTGGTGTATAATTCCAGTCCAAGTTTAAAGGTCTGAGAACCAATAGCGATGATGCAGTAAATTCCAGTGCAGGGACAAGAAAAGATGTGAAGAGATATCCCAGCTCAAAAGCCAGGCAGGTGACAGATCCCACCTTCTCCCACTTTTTGTTCTATTCAGTCCAACAGGTTAGATGCTGATGGTTATCCACTTTACTGCATCTGCTCAGCCAAATGGGCTCCCAGATACATCTGTAGAACATCTCATTCAGGCACCCTGTGAACCAGTATGTTGACATATAAGACAGATCAACACAGTCCCACTTTGAGATTATACGGTATGTATTCCTGCCCTTCCTGGTTTCAATGAAACATTCCAGAACTCTTATAACGATTGGCCTGTTGGCTTTATCAAAATTGGTTTTGTTACTAGTAATGAAATATTTTAACGAACACACCAAAGCGTATTACTTTTAGTTAGCAGTGTCAGGGCTGAAGGAGCTGTATTTTTCAACCAAATGATTTTCCTCATTAGCCTGTGCTGCCACCAGGTCACAGTAGATGAATTTACTGTCAGCACTATGTTAGCACAGCGTAAATCTCAGACCTGCAAAACAGGGAGGGAAAAGGAGGGTCTGCTTAATATACGTCTTAATCTTTTTGTTGTTTAAATAAAAACCAAATTATTTGCTTAAATGGCTAAATTTCACTTCAACTGGTAAAGCAGGCATGTCTCCAAATAGAACCTTTAAAAAGTTACCTGCCTCTAGACACACTTTGGTATTTTACTCACCGAGCATGGTCTTCAATATTCATGGTGATCTTTCAATTCACGTATGAAGGAGCCCTTTTTATTGTGAACATCTGTGATTTGGGAGAGCACCCAGTAAAAAGAAGCAAGTGGTGGTACTGAGTGCTTTTACAATAAATTGAGGCTTTCACACATAACTCCTGCCCCTCACCAGTACACTAATCTTTACAGTATGGCAAGAGGAAGGGTCTGCATCTATATTCTTGTGATCAATTTGCCCATACCCAGCCTGGCATAATCAAAGAGTGGACAGGAGAGAGGAGAAACGTGGTTTTTGTTTTTGTTTTTTATCTTTTCCAATTTTTTATGCAGATTCTTAAAGTTTTTAGAGGTTTAAATGTCATCCAGTGCAACGAACTCATATTAAAGTGAGAAAACTGAGGCCCAGAGAGGTGAAATAATCAAAATGAAGAGTTCATCAAATCCTACTACTGAACAGCATGAGGTCCTGGTTTTTTTCTGTCTAATGATCTTTATACTCCACTGTGGTTATTTTAGGTATCTCATCTATGTGCAAACACCCATTTTATTTTTTAATAGGGTAAAAATAATGTGGTAGATGAAATGTGTCCTTCCTAAATCTACCTTTAAGTGACCCGCATTTCATACAGCAAGCAGAGTTGACCTCTGACCCAAAGCATCTAGTCTCAGGCAACTCAGATACCACTGCCTCACCCCCCAACCTGACTCCCTTGGATAATCAAAGCCCCTATTAAAAACAACAACGGGGGAAGCCGGGATGGCTCAGTGGGTTGAGCGCTCACTTTGCAGCGCCGGAGACCGGGGATCGAATCCCGGCTCCGGCCCGTGCGGAACCATATGCTGAACTGAGAGCTCCCCCAGTTCAGTTCTCTCTCTGTCTCTGCCTCTGTATCTCTCTCTCTCTGTCAAAAATAAAAAAAAATAAATAAAAATATATTAAAAATAAAAAAACAAACAACAACAACAACAACAATAAACTCTAAAGACCCTTACCAGTGCAAATAACTTGCCATAAAGTTGTATAAGTTATGGCTGGTAACTCTCATTAAAATAAATTCCTCTGAACTGTAAATAAACAAGTCAAATCAATAGTCTGGCTAAAAGCATGGAGATATTCCACGTGGCTTGGTATTTTCAAACCAAATTGACTTATTTAATGAGCGTCTTGTTTTTGCCTAGAGTTTCAAGTACAGTGGCTTCTATTTACGCATAAAAGACATGAAGAAAATTAAAATTGACCATATCAGAGGATTCTGCTGCCTCTTCAGTAGTAGTAGTAATAATAATAATAACAATAAAACTATCATTATTACAATTTGGAATGACTTACACAGTGGAGTAAAATAGTTTGGGTATGGCTGTGGTTGAAACATTTAGGCTTCCTCTTATGGCCACCATTCTACCCCTCTTTTCAATCTATATCCATGTGACTATAGAATGTCATCATTTGTAGTCTATACACATGGAAGTGTTCTTCTAGAGCGACACCCATTTAGGAATGGTAAGGGTATGGGGGAGGACACAAGATCTGAAGGGCAGATCATCCAATCAGGTTTCAACTCAGCCAACTTATTGATCAGATGGACGTAGACAATAGGACTTGATAGCTTAACTAGACTCTATAAAACTCTCACTGTTGGGAAAACCAAATTAAACTGCATGATAGCACTTTATAAAGAGTAAAAATCACTGAACACATGTAAGTTATAGGACCCAGGAAACTTAATGGAGATCAAGATCTGTAAATGCATATTTGCTCTCACACCAAAAAAAAAATTCTCCAGGATACTTCTTTTAAGACCTATTTGATAAGACAAAATGCCAAGTGGTGGGGAGAACATTTGGAGAGTCTGCTTAATAATAAACCATGATTAATCACTTTAATAAATGGGCTGGTGTTTGCTATGCTACTGATCATCAAACCCGTTTCAGTAATTCCATCAAGGCAATAAAAATATTTCATCCAAATTTTCTGAGTCAGTAGTTGGCTGAGATTCAGATATGGAAATTTCTGGTTGTGTTTTTTAAACAAATTGTGTCTTATGACAAGGAAAGAGAAAGGATACCTTTCATTTTAATTATTACAGTAGCTTTCTAATGGTTCTTAGTTGCAGAATTTTTGATCAAATAAAATTTTACTAGGAAGTCCAATATGTAAAAGTACGGTTGCTTCACTTGGTATTGGAGGTCCCCCTACAAACACTCATCCCAGCTCCCATTTGCCCACATTGCCCTAGAAACTTCTAAAGAGGAGCCACATGGTGCTTTTTGAAGCACAGTTTGAAAACCGTTCATTTATTGAAAACAAATCACTATGAAGTAATTCAAAATAAAGTTTAATCATGATAGAGTTTCTCAACATTGCCAAATGTTGCCTTTGGCACATTGAAGTCTTGGATATATCTATTGATTGATTCACTCCAGGGGTCCACATAAATAATCGGTACAAATTATATTTCCTTTTATTCTCTTTGATTTAGCATTATCTTCTAAAAATTCTAAGCTCACTGATATCACATCCTTTTTAGTGGTACTGGCTACTTTTTATAATACACTTAGAAATTGACCAAATTTTATGCTTCTTATCTTGTTTAAAAATACAGCCTTTATTTTTACAGTTAAGTTTTCATTCACTTCAATAATTTTTCTAACAATAATGCTGTATGTTCTATAAAAATTTATTCTCTTTGTTTTATACAAACGAAAGAATTCTTGGTTTGCAATATATCCTGGATGGTATTATAGAACAAAAATTTACATCTGAACATATGTTTCAGAAACATTTTGACACTGTAGCTATTTAAAACTGGGAAGCTGTCCTAGCACTTCTACTAAATCGAAGTCATGAGATGAGGGGATAGGCTTCTATTTCCACAGACTTTCACATTCAAAAGAGAAAAAGAGACTGAGAACTGTAAGCCAACTAATACCACTTCCTTTGAGAATTATGAAGGTGCCCATGAAACTTTTCCTTACCAGTTGATTCCAAACAGAGCTGGATGTAGGGAGAATTGGAAAGGAGCTCTCTTTCCTCAGATGATAGACCTTCTTTCTGAATCCAGAATTTTTCAGTTAGTTTTTGTGATTCCTATTCCCAGGAATTCAGCAAACCAAGAAAGACAAGAAAGAAATCAGCCAAGTGGTATCATGCAAGTTTCTTTATCTATCTTAGCTTATTGGAGCCTCTTAATTGATGAATAAGGGCTTTATCAAGCCTGGCAGGAGTCATTATGTCTCTGATTTTCCTTGAAATGTATGTGTCATGCAGCTCAAAATTGAATAGCCAGTTTGGGGTTTAACCAGAGACATGGAGCTGACTTGAGACACTAGGAAGGGAATGAATGATTAACGCAGTTTATGGACAGGATAGTGCTCCCTCTGTCTCGTGTGCTTGTTGTATGTAATCTCCAGTGGTTCAAATTCAGATGGATCTAATGAAAAAGGACTAGATGTTTTCCACCTTCCCTTCAGAGCTTGCTGTACGATTTATCCACTGACAAAATGTGCTAATGAAATGTCACCTTGGACAGCTTGCTAAAGGATTGATGGGCTGAAAGTTTTGCACTTTATTTAACTTTTGCAGGAAAAATGAATAAGTCCTCCAAACTCTGTATGATATAGAGATCCATTATGGTTTTCTAACTCGGGAAGTAGCTACGCCACTGATGGGATAGAGCATAGAGAAAAATGCTGATGGGGCAAACTATAAATAAACAAATTGAGGACGTGTGGCTTTATTATGTCCCCATGCTAAATTATTGTCCAGTTACATCGTTTTATAAAGGCATTTCCTTCTATATGCTTAACACAATTGTTTTCAATCTGGTAGTCTATCAATGAGAAGTAAAACCATCAGCTTTTGTAGCCAATTATGCTATTTTTTTATTTGCTCTTTGTCCCTGCATTACCAGAATCCCAATTATAAAAGCTATCCTGAGAATGGTTTTAAGCCTTTTAATTCCTTCCACTCATAAAAACTTCATAATCTGTGAGTAATGGCCACCAAAAATCATTACAGAGAATTGAAAATGGACGACCAAGAATCAGCATGTGCACGGAAATGAAATGGTACCTAATCAGAGAGCCTGTTGATAGAGGTGAAAAGATAAAATACACAAAGTGAGCTAGCAATGATAAAAATCAAAGAAGCAAGTGAAAACTATGCAAGAAAACTGGGATGCTGATAATAACTGTGTTATATGTGTAACTCTACACTTAAAAAATAAATAAAAATAACCACACAATATATTAATATATGCACACAGCCACACCATGCATGCATGTGCACACACACACACACAAACACGCACACACACACACACACACACACGCATACATGCATATACACATGCACGCACAAACCCAGAAGCTTAAAGAGAGTGTCTGTGAGTTAATGTCTGATTTCATACAGAACAGTAAATAAGAATGAAAATAAGGACATTTTCTGACTCCTTAGTTTAAAGAGAAAATCTGGTAGCCTCTACCAGGGCAAGACAGTTTTCTGGGCTCTAGTTTTTAATTCCCATAGCTGTTAAAAATAAGAATGATTATGAAGGTAACACCAGGTGCTGTAATTGTTAAGTCCTCAAATTTCAGAGGCTTAGAATACAAACTGATTTCTCACATACTATGAAGTTCCAAATGGTGGGGAGTTATAATCCTCTACTAAGATTGAGGTATCTTGGTTCTTTCTACCTTAGGGCTTTGCTCTTTTTAATGCATAGCTTCCAAGGTTTTTATTTAACTACATCAAGTAGGCCTCAGAGAAAGGAACATGAAAGTCAGCATAAGATTCTTAGGAGCTTAGTAAAGGCCCACATTCCTTTTGCTCAATAGCAGGCAACATGACTAATCCTAACTGTAAGCGAGGCTGGAAAATATGGACGAGGTAAATGTCTAGAAAAAAATAAAGGAAACAAACAGATAATCTGGTAGTAACTGCTTTTATTTTTGGTGGAAACACCAAATAATATAATAGATATAATAAGCCCAATATCTCATTAGAATTTCTTTTTTACTTCATTCATCCCACTAATAAGACATGCTTCCTAAGTGCAAAAATTTGTCATCATTGTTATTATTTGATTCTAATTAGGATAGATATTTTGTAAACTTTGGGGTGGAAAGCACAGCAAAAGGACAATCTAATTGATAAAGCTAAAAACAAATGGATTGTGACCTTTAGATTTACAAACACTTTGGAAAACAGAAGAGCTACAGTTGCAAACTCCCTGACCTTTGGCATCATTTTGGAACTTAAAAATATGTTTGTCTCTGACTCACTAATATTGTGCCAGATTTACTTCTCTCTTAACACATATTCTGTGTATGGCATCTCAGCAGGATTTCTTAATTTTTTATTATGTACATACTTGGATGGCAACCATGACATAAAAGCTGCTCAAAGCTATATTAAATATTTACACTTGTTTCATTTTTAAATCGCAGAAGATAGTCTGTTTTAAATGCATTCATGTCACATTGTAGTTGCCAAGTTTTTTGAAGCATGTTAAACTGAAATTTCAAAAAGTTACCAAATTGCTAATTAGAAATTCAAAGACCAGGATAATTTTGTTTAATTATTTTTTCTTTTAAGTACTGGATAGTTTTAACTTCTAAAAACCATATGTGTTTATGACCCAAAAACTCTGGGCCATCTTTATGACTTATACATCATTACTGCTCTGTCACCTTTTCCTGTTCAAAGAAATGTGATTAATGGGCAGATACTAAGTTAGTTATGAAGTTTACATACATGAGTTTTTGAGATTTTGTACGTTTTTTTAAAAAATTATGATTGTCACCCGTGATTACACAGTGTGAATAGAGATTACTGAAAGGGGAACAAAATTTGGAGTTACTGAGACTTAAGTTTGAATCTTGTATCACCGTGTTCGGTTGTGTGCATGTAAGTGTTCTTAGTCTCTGAGTCTCAGTTAATTCATCTGGAAACTGGGATATAAAACAGTTATACATTTCTTAGGAGTCCACACATGTTCGTGGGCTTAGAATGCTCTCTGGTGCAAAGATGATTCTCTGTAAATATCTGTGGAATTTATCCAAGTTAAACTCCTTATCAACATCTGTGAGTGTAGATTGTGTGAGGGAGAGTAGGTAAGCAGTTGCAATTTTCCTAAACAGTCCAAACAAACTTACTCAGTTTTGGCTGAAGGGTGTGGGTAAACAAAATTAATCATCTAGTCTACTTATTCTTAGATCAGGTTCTCTGGTAAATGAACTCTGAGGCATAAATTTGTTTATGAGAAAGGCACTGACTAGGATCACGGCAACATAACCCATGAAGGAGCGAGTGAATCAAAATTAAGCAAAAGGGGATGGGGAGAGGATGAAGAGGATAAATATATGGTGACAGAGGATACTGGACTTTGGGTGGTGAGGGCACAATGCAATATACAGATGGCATATTACAAAATTGTACATCTGAAATATATAATAGTATTAACCAATGTTACCCCTATAAATTTAATTTAGAAAAAATTCATATAAAGTTGCAAAAAAAAACAAGGAAAGAGAGAAAAACTGATGCGGTTGCAGCAAAGACTTCAGTTGGAGTTGGATGGCCCCCAACCCGAGGCAGGGGAACTGAGCCTTTGTTCCTCAGTGTAGACCTGCCACTGATGGTAACCTGATCACAGAAAGAGGCATGACCTTGGGGAAGACAGAGAAGTGTAGTAGCCTCTACAGAGGGCAGGTTTCCCACGGCAAGAATGGGGAAAAAACAGTTCCTAATCCAAATGACAATTTTAGATATTTACCACAATTAACTATTCAAAAAACAAAGAAGAGATTTGCTAAGTTTACATAAAGGACCTGAGAAAATAGTAGGAAATAGCTAAAGTTAATTTTCATTAAGAACTCTGATGAAATATACTTATATAATAGAAATAAAATTGATTACCTTATTGTCAGATATTTGTAATACTGGGTGACTGTAGATTGTTGAGTTTTTTACAATGAAATCAAAGATGTGTGGATGTGTATTCATGTATTTGGTGTCTTTATCCTTACTGATAAGTAGTTAAATTAAATATTACATTAGGTTTATCATATTTATATAGCATCTCAAGTTTGAGATAAATATTAATTCATTGATTATGTCCCTTAAACCTTTTTTGGTTTCAATGAGAATGCATCTGCCCAAGTCACCCTAGAAGAGAGCAAGTTTCCAAGAAAACAAAGAGTTTGCTATGCTTCAGCCACAGAAATGGAAGCATGTAACCTAGAAAAAGGGAGTTCAAAGACTTGAGATGGTTATAGAGAGAGAATAGTACCAACCAGGTTATGAAGGACATGGTTAGCCAGAGAAAGTTCTTACATTTTATTCAGCAGGGCGATAGAGCTGCTCAAACTGGATGGTGAGGGCTGATGGGCAAGTTTTCACAGATACTGTGAGTCTGTTTTTTAATAATCATCATTAAAGAGTTAAAGTAGTTAAATTATAGTTAAATAAATTATATTGGAAACAAATGTAATTAATATTCAAAGCTCACCACTTTCTGAGTTATTCTGCTATAGTTTTCTATTATCACAATGGAAGTTTACACCTATTGTGCCTACACAATGGAAATGCAGTACAACGGAGTGCTACAGCACATCTCTTTCCAACCCCACATTCAGTGATATTGGCTGCATTGCTTGAAATGGGTGAGAGTTTTGAAACAAAAGAAATCGTAAGGTAATCACTCCAAAATATATTTTTTTTCCCAGAGAGCTGGTTGTTTAAACATATATCAGCAGTTAGACTCATTCTAACTGAAATATGAAAATACTTTTTTGAATATTATAATTGAAATAAGAAAATAACTAGTGTTAGCAAGACAGTGAAAACACTGAGTGCACGTTTTGTTTGCTTGGGATGTTTGGTTTGTTTTGTTTTTCAGGTAACTGTGATTACTGTGTGGAGAATAGACTTAAGAGAAGGAAAGAGAACCGTTAGACATTAGTGGGTTTTATTATTGATGCTGATGTCAACGAGGCAAACAAGAATGAATTAGAAATAAGACAAATATTGTTGTCATTGTTGAAGAAAAGAAAAGGATCAAGTTAGACTGTAATTGTCTGGCTTGAACAATGTGCATCTGATTGTGCAATTTTACTATGACCATAAAAACTACAGAGAGAAAGGATAATGTAGAGCTGATGACAGGAGTTGGGGAAGAAACAGTGCAGTTTTGAACATGTTAAAATTAAGATGCATTTTATTTTTTTAAGATTTATTTTATTGTTTGAAAGAGAGAGAGAGAGCGAGAGCGAGAGAGAGAGAGAGAGAGAGAGAGAGAGAGAGAGAAAGGGGAGGACCCAGAGCAAGTCTCCATAATTGTACATCATTACTTGTGACATAGTTTCATTCCACACAGGTGAATGTGAGGACACGCAGGGCAGGAACCAAACCAGGGGCCTCTCACATGTGAGGCAGAAACTTCGCCACCATCCTGGTGTTTACCAGTTGTGCCATAGTTCAGTGTATGGGATTGCACAGGTTGCATGGTCTGGGGCCTGGATTCAAGCCCTGGATCTCACGATTGTGAGACAAGTGCTCAATTGCTGAGCTATCCCGGCATCTTGGAGATGCATTTTAAATATCCAACTTGCACAGTCAGCCTAGTGTTCACAGTGCCAGGGAATTAAAAGAAATTGAAAGCATGAGAATCACACTTTCAAAAGTGACCAAAAGTGAAAGTTCTAGACCAATGTATTTAGGAACTCTCATATTTCACATTTCTGCTTTTCACTTGATGTTATTTGAGTGTCATCCCTAAAGGATTCCTACTATTTTATTTTCTGGGGACCAAATAAAACCAGGGCTAAATGCTATGATCTCCATTTTACTTTGATGAGGTTTAACTGTGTCTTAGCTCACTCTCTTCCTGGTTTATTTCTTTGAGTCCTGGTTAATTTCAAAATTCCTCATTATTAGGTAGGCTACCATATGTACAGTTAATGAGATAGTACTGTTCTTTCTTTTTTTTTTTTCATATTTCCTGACTGCCCTGTTGCTTTAATATAAATGTCTATTTTGTCCCATTTTTAATTGTTTTTAAAACTGAATGTGGGTTGTTTATTTACTGTAAGGCTCTACGCTAATCAATGGTGCAGTAAAACTACTAGTATGACAAAAGAGCAAGTTCCATTTACTTTATCTAGTCAGGGCCAAGCTTCTTGAGGTAGCAATGATCAGACACCACCCCTGTGCTTGTCTGCAGTGGTGGGGAATTAAAAATGTGGTTGTTAAGCCTCAGTCAGTGTGGGGAAGACAGGAGGGTCTTGATGCACATGAACGACTGAATGAGCTCACCTGGCAGTTGGCTTTCATCAGGTTACGAGTGTGGGACGCAGAGACTGTGAGTCTTACTGTTATTTCTACCACCATTCCGTCTATAGAGATTCTTTCTGCCTTATATTCAGTTTGATTCAGACTTTTGAAACTCTTATTTTGGTTCAATAGGCTGTTAGCTTTTTTTTTCCAATTATAGCGAAACTCTCTGGTGGGACATTAGCATATACTACTGGCTTGTGATAGCAGTTGAGGTGTGCATTCCTTTTTTTTTGTTCCCCTTGGTGTATTCAGAAAGATCGAAGTTGGCTGCATAGGGTTATTTCATCAGAGAAATATTCGTAGTATTATCGTGGTGAAATATAATCTCCCTCTCTGTCTACCTTAATTTTTGTATGGGGAAGCTGGGATGGCTCAACCAGTTATACGCTCACTTTACAGCCCCAGGGACTGAGGATCGAATCTTGGCCCTAGCCCATGAGGATCCAAATGCTGAATTGGGCTTTACTTCCCATGCGGGAGGCCCCAGTTCAGTTCCCACCCTGCAAGGCTCCTGCCTACCTGTGTGGAATAAAACCATGTCAAAAACTGATGACATGCAACTATGGAGACTGCTCTGGGCCCTCCCCCTTCTCTCTGTCTCTCACCATCCCCATCAAAAACAATAAAAATAAATCTTAAAAAAACAGGTTAAATTTTTGTATGAATTCTATCACTGATGAATAATTGTTAGCTCAATATCTTCATGTAAGATAACTTTTGTTACCATTTTACTTTCTCATGCATACTGAATCCTATTTTTGTCTCAAGGAGATATGGTCAGCCTGTATTAGAGGAATTTTCCCTAGTGAGGGACAAATAGATACAAAGAGGGATAGTTCAGTGACCCAATGACAAAATCTAATAATAAATTATATTAGAAACAAGATGATCTGAACAACCTTAATGACAATCACATTGGTTATTTTTTTAAGTTTCTTCTTTGTAGAAGAATCTACTCTAGGATTTCCTAATCATTGTCACCTATTAGGCTGACCATGTGACCTGTTTTAAACAGTATAAAAAGCAATGGCACTGTTCCATTTCAAACAGCACATACGGTCATCCTACTGATATCTTAATTTTAGCCTAGTGAGACTATGCTGAACATATGTACCATTTGAAATGAAATAGTACCGTGTTTTGTGTCCATCTAAAACAGGTCATCTGGTCAGCCTACCTATAATTAATTGACTCTCTTCATTTTCTCTTAGCAAGTCTCCTACCTTGTACTAGTTCCTTGGAGTATATACGCAAGAGACCACAGGCATTAGGCAAACTTTCTTTGCCTGATGTCAGTAATAGTCATATACCACAGGCTTCAACTATTTATATAACGTATTGTACTATATATTTCATTATTCTAAATTTGCAAATCTGGAGATCTCCATTTTTAAACTTTATGGCTATCACAGATACAAATGTCAAGATGTTAATTTTGAAAATGGATCTAAAGCACACTCTCTATACCAGCACCCACTGTGGTAAGCAAGTCATATAAGCAACATGAGCCTCAGCTGACAAAAATTCCTATTTGAAGCAAATACAGATATTATCATTTGCAAATGTAAATATCAGAAAAAAAATCTATGTATCCTACACATGACCAACCTGTTTGGTTTTGAATGGTAAGTTCTTTCTAAAATTCTAAGTCCAGAAAATGAAGCCCTTAAAAACAAAGAGTTAAACCTCAACTCAGCTCTCAGATATGCCTAAACAGAAATACAATATCCACCAACTAGTGTTTTGTTTTGTTTTGTTTTGTTTGTTTGTTTGTTTGTTTGGTTGGTTGGTTGGTTGTTTGGTTTAGCCAAGAAAAAGAGCTATTCCCAATTCTCCTAAAAACATCTACTATTTGCTATATTTTAGGTGTTTCTCAAAGCTCTATTTTAACAAATGTTGTTTGCTACATTAGAACTCTTTTTGCTGTGCTTTGGACGGTGGCGATCTTTTGCATTTTACTTCAATTATATACATCTGCCCCTATAGCTGTTTTCTTTTGAAAATAATAATGCGTAAGAAAATTTCCTGTTTAAATATATTAATTTATACTTTCTTGTCTTTTTCTTAACTTGTTGGACATTTGCATATCCAAAATCAGGTAGAAAAATTTATTAAGATCTGTCTTTGGAAGTTATCACTTGTATTTCCAAAGTAATCATATTGATTAACCCGAGAAATAAAAATCAAAGACTCAAAGTGTCAAAGGACAGGACTTAAATTTGCAATGCAGACAAAAATTAATTTTAGTGTGAGGCTTGAAGAGAGTTGAATTTTTCTGCCTAATAAAATAGAAGTGCCCCCCACGCCCCCTAAGTTTCTGAACTTCCCATCACTGAAATATGCATGTATGGCCTTGGTGATATCCTCATTGTTTGAAAAAAGTCTGCTCTTTCATCTTTATTTATAAGTGTACAGTTTAGAAAAAACGACCAGTTCACTTCTTTATTTCCTTTAATATTTTCTTTGGAAATGAAAAACTTCATCCTATGAAATCTAGTGTATTTAGTGGAAATGGACCCCAAACGATGCTCTGAGCTTTCTAGCAGCAAACATGAAAAAGAAGCATAGCACAAACTCTAACATGATTTATAAGTTTCATAATACAACATAGTGATCCACGGCATATAAACAAACAAACAGAGAAATAAATAAATAAATAAATAATATATATATATATATATATGTGTGTGCATTTATGACAAGAAACTCAGAAATTTCCCCTCAAGGATCTTTATACCAGAAGCAGAAATTTAAAAACAATGTATTCAAAATGCCTTCTTAGTAAATGTCAAAACAAATTCCAATGGTTGCTTCTAAAGCAATATGGGATCTACGATACTAACATTTTCATAATTTATTTGGGAAAGATTTGAGTATCAGATGTTTAGATTTCCAGATTTAAAAATTCTTTTAGTCAAAAATATACCATATACAAGGACTGTCTGAGAAAAATCCAGTCATTGTCAAATAGAATGAGAACAGTTGCATGGCTGGATACTTTCTGGACAGCCCTCATATGTTTAATGGTAATCGGTCTGATTTTTATTCTGTGTATTTTAGTATAAATATAAAAAATATTTTAATTTGGAAATAAAAATATTCTGTAAAATTTGTTCAGTGCCCTCAACTTTTCTCTACTCTGGCTTTACCTCCAGCTTATAAAATCACAGAGAATATTTGTCATTAAATGTGTGCTTTATTTACCTGTGCTGTGAGTCTTCAGATACACAAAAGTATGGAGAGAGGAGATTACTTGCTTGAACAATACAACTTAGTATTGAAAACATTTGGAGCAATTTATAAAGTAAACAGGAAGAGGGATGTCAGGATGACTCAGTGGGTTAAGCACTCACTTTGCAGCGCGTGGGTCTGAGGATCAAATCCCAGCCCCCACCCATGTGGACCCATATGCTGAACTGGGGAGTGCCTCCAGTTTGGTTCTCATGGGAGCAAGCTTCCCATGCGGGAAGCCCCTCCCCGTTTCTTGTCCTATGCAGCCCTGGACCCACCTGTGGAATGAAACTATATCAAAAATTAATGATGTACAACTATAAAGACTATTCTGGGCCCTCCTCAACGCCCGCCCCCCCAACCCTGTCAAAAACAATAAAAATAAATCTTTAAGAACAAAATAGCAGGAAGAGTCGATATCAATAGCATCACATTACAGCTCTGCTCATAAGGAAGAAAAGCTGGGGGTTCTGCCACTAGTCACAACAGAGAATGTGGCACTGAACATGAGTTAGTACTAGCTTTAGAATTCTATTTAATACCCACTAAGGGTAATCCAAAAATGTCAGGTCCTGCTCTTTACCTTTTTATTGTGCATCTGTGCATTTGCTGCCCTTTTAAAGCCCTGATTCACTAACTTTTTAAGCCAATGGTGAAAATATTTCTAGTTTCCACTGAGACATATTGAGGAAAAAAATGGCATTTAATTTAATAATAATTAGCTGAAGAATGTTTCACAGACTCAAAAGAAAATTCTGGGAACTTCCTAAAGGGGTAATATTAATAATCTGCATATAAGAAACTTCAAGAGAAAAAATACTCTAAATGTTGTAACTTCATCATTCAAAAATTCTCATGAACAAAGCTTGCTGACTCTTAAACACGTACACAAGTATTTGATGTGCTGATTAAACAACACTAAATAAAAAACATTTTGATTCATATTATATCACGTTTCTGATCTGTGTAACTTTGTGTGAGTCAAAATCTTTTACATTCTCTAATGAAAATGGATTCATTCACTCATTAAGCGTCTATCAAACTTAGCTATACAATTAGATAAAAAGATCAGAGGCGTGATGCTTTATTCAAGAAGAAACAGACATACCGGTATATATATATATATATATATATATATATATATATACACACACACACAAGAGACTATAACTTGTAGCATGATATCAATGGTGCCATGTGAGAACTGAGAAAGAAAAATCTAACCCAATAATTTAGCAGAGAAAGTAATTATGGATTTTCTCTTAAATGCTTAACTAAGAAAAAGAATATCAGAGGATGCCGGGATAAGCTCAGCAGGTTCTGCACTCATCTTGCAGCCCCAGGTCTGAGGATCAAATCCTGGCCCCGGCCTGTGTGGACACATATGCTGAACTGGGGTGTGCTCCCAGCTCAGTTCTCACTGTGGGGAGCTCCATGTGGGAGGCCCCTAGCCCGGTTCCTGACCTGCCCTGTGGAAAAAAACTACCTGGAAACCCAAAGATGAGCAACTATAGAGACTACTCTTGGCTCTCCCCTTTCTCTCTGTCTCTCTGTCTCTTTGACTTTCTGTCTCTCTCTGACAAAAAACAGTAAAAATAAATCTTTAAAAGAAAGAATGTCAGCAAAGATTATCAAGATGATAAGCACTTCATCTTGATATCACCTTGACATTTGACCCTCCACATTTGAATAAAATTTGATTGAGAACAATAAGATCCCTTCTTGGATCGTATTAGTTTTGCCCTTTAAATTACTCATCTTTGTTGAATTTCAGTTTGCTATTATCTGTTTTGCATTTTCATCTTCTTTTGCTCAAAATCCAAGAACCACTGTGCTGGTATCTATAGTACTTACTTTGTCATGCCTGAAAATTTTAACTTTCTTTTGAAATAACTAAATAAAGATAATTGGCTAATTTTTGTGATAAAGAAATCTAAATATCTTAAGTAACTTTCATTCTCCTTGCCTACCATAATGATTTATGTTAATTATTATATGTTAACTCTTGATTAGCATATTTGCTTCCTTATTTTTACTCTTCTTATTTGCCCCAGTATACACTAAAATCATTGTATGGTACAGCCATACTTCGGTACTCGACTGCTTTGAAACTCATCAAGTTTGGTACTTGATGCATTTTGATGCAAAAATTTTGTCCTGGGATTTGTCATTTGTTTGGTGTTCATTGCTTTTGATACTTGTCACACCTCTCAAGTACTGAGGTACCACTGTATATTTGTTTCCTATTGCTTCTATAATAAATTTTCATAAACTTAATAGCTTAAAATACCACATGTGTATTACCTTACTAGGTTATAGTTCTGAAATTCTAACTGAGTCTTATTAAACTAAAATCGAGTATTGGGCAGGCTCTGTTCCTTTCTGGAGGCTTCGGGGAGTGTCCATCCTCTTACCATTTCCATCTTCCAGAGTTTGTTTGAATTTCTTGGCTCCTGACCCCCTTCTATTTTCAAAGTCAGTAACAACTGGTAGAGTCTTTCTTATAATTCCTTTTCTTGGTTCTGACTCCTCTGCCTCTCTTGTTCTCATTTAAAGATGCCTGTGTATACATTGGGCCCACCAGAAAATTCCAGTAGAATCTCTTTATGTAAGGTCAACTGGTTAGCAACCTTAATCCCACGTGCACCCTACTCCTCCTTTGCTATATAATGTAATGTATTTATAGATTCTGGACATCTTGCAGGTGAAAGGGTACTATTCTGCCTGCCCTCTGTGGCTCTTAAAACCATGACTAGAGGGACATAATCATCTACATCTCTAGAGAGCTCATGATGAGATGTTAGCTGTGCTAATGTCTTCAGCAACAATTAATTTATTAAATGTATATTTACAAATGTTCAGTGCCTAGCACTGTTTTAGGCATTTTAGACAGAAATTTTCTATGAGGAAAACATAGGAAGAAAGGAGATTCTTTGGGAAAAAAGCAGGAACAGGAAATTACTAGAAACCTTGTTATATAGACACTGAACAAATACTTATTGAGAGGCTAGTTTGTACTAGTTACGATACTGGGTATTGGGTGCAAATTAGAAAAACAACAGACTATTCCCCACTCATGCAAAGAACCATCATATTTTAGGACCAAAACATTTTTCCACTCAATTGGAAACTGTTCTCTTGGAAAACAGGAAGAAGCCCTTCTGAAGCAAAAGGAAGAGTGTTATTTAGAATTCTTCAGACAGGAGTGACTGATAGAATGGATGGATGGATGGATAGATAGATAAATGATGGATGAGATAGATAGATAGATGTTAGATAGATATATAGATGATAGATAAGATAGACACATAGATAATAGATAGATGATAGATAATACATAGATTAGATAGATAGATGATAGATAGATGATAGATAGATAGATAGATAGATAGATAGATAGATAGATAGATAGATAGATAGAGATAGGTAGAGATTTAGTATAAGAATTGGCTCACACCAATTACAGAGGCTGAAACCTCCCCGAATCTGCCATCTGCAGGTTGGAGAACCAGGAAAGCTGGGGGTATAATTTAGTCTAGTCTGAAGACATGAATACCAGGAGCTCTGATGTCTGGGGGCAAAAAATAGATGAATATTCCAACTCAAGAAGAAAGCAAATCTACCTTTCCTTCCTTCATTTTTGTTCTATTCAGACCCTCAGCAGAATGAATGATGCCCACCTACATTGGTGAGGGCAAATCTTCTTTATTCAATCTACTGGATCAAATGCTATTTTATCTGAAAATACCAGCATAAGCACACCCAGAAAGAAAGTATTACTAGTATCTGGGCATCTCTTCACCCAGTCAAGCTGACGTATAAAATCAGCCATCACAGGGAAGTTCCATGGCAAAACTTCCAGGGAGTTATTCAATTTTAGGCCAAGTTCTGATTGCCTAGCAGACTATTATTTTCAATTAAAAATAAATACCACTATTGAGTTTTACAAACCTGAGTAGACCTCTCCAAACAGTGGTTACACCATAATATGATACATGATGCAATTAATCATTTTGTAGTGGTTTTTGTAGTGATTTCTTTGGTTTATGAGGTTGTTTTTTTTTAACTGAGCACTTATTTCTGTTTATTTAACTGTCTCCTTTCAGTGATAATATAGTTATTCTTATTCACTCAAAAAAAAAAAAAAAAGAAAGAAAGACAGAAAAGAAAAGAAAAGAAAAGAAAAACCAGCATAAACTATCTTGTAAATAATAGGAAAGTTTATCAAATATAAGCATGAATACATATAAGGGCTGTCCAGAAAAAAAAATTCAGCCATTGTCAATAAAACAAGAATAGTTACACAGCTGGATACTTTCTGGGCAGAGCTCGTATATAATTGTTAAAGATATATTTTATCCAACTCATAGTTGCTGTCCATATCAAGTGGGTGTTTTAAAAATAATTTTGTGAAAAGACTACACGCAGATAATATTTACTTAATAAATAAAATCAATATAGCCTTCCTATGAGAAAAGCACTAGTGATATGATTTAAAACAAAACAAAACAAAAATTAATAGAACAAAACACTATGTGAGGTGAAATGTGACCACTCTGGCACTGTTTTAATTGAGTTTAAACAATCTATACACACAGGCCACATCAGGCCCACTACTTATTGTGTAGCTACTGAGCTAAGCATGTTTTTCACATTTAAAGTGCTTGAAATAAAATAAAGGACCTAAATATTCTGTAATATGAAAATTAGATGAAATTTAAATTTCAGAGTCCACAAATGAAGTTGTACTGACAACAGCAATAACTCATTCATTTACATGTGATCTATGCAATGTAGATCTATGCAATTTCTAAGCTGCTACAAAGCCAGAGTTGAGAATTTGTGACAGAGAACTTATGTCCCACAAAGATAGTATGTACTATCTGGACTTTCCCAGAACAAGTTTGTATACCCCTGTTTTAATCCATAGATTAGCTAATTACAACCCATATGAAGACTACTAATGGGTATGTGCTTATGTCATATTAGTAAAGTTATGGCAAAACGTTTAATACCTATTACATATATGTAATATTTATTACATATTGTAAAAACTTGGATATATATATATATATTTTTAGTCTTCACTAATTGTCATGCATTATTCATGTGTTGCATGCATTGTC
>PVKE010019693.1:0-28228 GCA_004027555.1 Craseonycteris thonglongyai | reverse complement strand
ATTAGATGAGAAAATGCATATAAAGTGCTCAGCATGATGCCCGACACCATAACAAGTGCTCAACAAATATTAGGAAGTATGACTACTTCATACTCCAGCATAAGCATTCGTTTAACAAGTAATTGCTGTGTCCTTCCTAGGTGCTGGGAGCCATGCTACGTCCTAGGGATGGCACATCCCAAGCTCACCTTGCTTACAGTCAAATGGAAGAGATAAACATGTAGTCAGATAAATGCTTTAAGTCAGGGGTGAGGGAACTAAGCCCATGGGCCCAATGTCTGCCTATTTTTGTATGGTCCATGAGCTGAGAATGGTTTTTGTTTTCAAATGTTAGGGGGGGGAAATCAAATTAAGAAGACTATTTCATGACATCTGAAGAGTATACAAAATCCAAATCTCAGTCAGTGTCCATAATTACATGTTATTGGCATCCAGCCACCCTCATTCATTTAGATATTGTCTATGACTGCTGACACCTTGTCACAGCCAAGCTGGATAGTTATAACAGAGACCATATGGCTGGCAAAACTAAAATTGGCCCTCTACGGAAAAACTTGCCAACCTTGTCCTATGTCTCTGTGAATATTACAACACCTGTGAGCACTGGAGGATGTTATAGAAGCAGTCAGTGGTTGAGGGGGGAGGGCCGCTACCTAAGTCTGTCTGGGAACTTGGGGAAGCTTCTCTAAGAAGCTAAATCTTAAATAATGAGTAGGTATTTGCCAGATGGAAAAGGAGATGTGTATGTAAACAGGTCCAGAATCATGGCAGAGCCAGGGAGGTTCTGGGAAAACAGCAAGACACTGGGTACAGTCTTTAAGCTAATCCTGACCTCATTGTCCCCCATCCCGAACTACAACAAATTCCACGCAACCGGAGGCCAGGGACTCACCGTCTTTGGGGGTGTGAACTCGTCGTCTCATACTGGGACCTTGCGCACGAGAGGAGGGACAGGAGTGACTCTGTTTGTGGCCCTTTATGATTATGAAGCGCACATGGAAGATGACCTGAGTTTTCACAAAGGAGAGAAATTTCAAATATCCATGAAGGCCGTTACTACATGTTCCGATGCAGGCACACACTAGGTTTTCAAACGTCTAGTAATCTCCAGAACACTATCCTTAATGCCAGCACAATTCTCCTCTCTCAAAAACTTTTGATCTCTCTGAGAATTTCAAATTTCTGATGGAAATGAGATTCAATGGCCTCGCTATGAATACAGTCCATCCTGTGTCTCTGTCTGGTCCCCTTAGCACACACCACAGGATTAATCTCTAACTCTGACTAGTTTTTATTGCGGGTATTCAAACCCTACGTGACTACAAAGTTTTAAGAAGCACTGACACACATGCTCCATGGATAAAAGGGGTAGAGAAAAAAGAAAAGAAACAACAGAAGGGCAGGACTTAGCAGGTGGCACCCAAACGACATCTAGTAACATGGAACAGCGGACACAAAGGTGTGAATGTTTTCTGATCCTGGGGCCAGAAGGTGAGCAGCCCTGACAATCAGAGACGTTCCTGAAACTCGAGACATGGAAGAGAAATGAGTGGCAAATGCCTGAGTGACTTCAGTCACCGAGGCCTGTGACATGGCACTGACTGCACTCAGTCAAGTCAATCAAAGGCTCTACTCCTATAAACGCACAGGGTGCCCTGAACCTGAAGTCGCGTGACAAACTAAGAAAGAGAATCCAAACGTGAAATACACACCAAAATAAAAGTATCAATTTACCTTCTCCTCTCTGACTTGGAAGGGTCAAATCCTGGTTAGTCAACTACCGGGGGCAGCTCTCTCTCCCAGCCCTTCCCCCTGCCCCACAACACACAGTATCTCACGGAGCTGAACTGGACAGTGCAATACAGTGAGGAGGGACAGAGAGTGGACACCTTCTCTCTGTGGACAGGTCTTTAGCTGCTCCTAAGCAGCAGGGTTTGCATCCTGTTTTTACGTGATGTTAATTAAATAAATCTGGCTTTCATTTATAGACATGAGGGCACAGGAGCTGGGCTAACAAGACAAATCTAAGTCACATTCAGTACATAGCATTGAAACCATCCCCACCTGCTCCTGAACCCATCTCTTCATGCCTGGCTCCCCTCCCCCTAAGATGGGCACTCTTCCAGAAGTCTCCTGGGCCCTCCAGCAAAGAGACTTCAGTGAGCATCCCCATCAGGTCCACAGAGAGGCCCAGACATGGCTGCACACCAGCAGGGGACACCACTTGTGTTCTTTCTTGGGAAGCTACACAGCCCCCAAGAAAGTAAATTGAAAACTTCTATCCATTCAGCCCTCAGCTCATGAGCTACATTGGACATGCCTGAACTGCACATAGAAGCAAACCAGGACTCCAGCTAAGGGCATACAAATAAATTTATCACTGACCCAGTGACCCTGAATGCAAAAGAAATCGGGCAGTTTGAATTGCTGAGATCACAACTGAATCCACACTTCATATTTATCACCCCTCACCCCAGAAAATATTCACAGCATAAATGAAGCCTTAGCACATGGTAGAAATGCTTTCAGGTTTGAAGTACCTCATTATTATATTCTTCACCCTCAAACAATATATTTTCTTAAGTACAAAGCCAAAGGCAGTAACCATTCAAATAAATCGAGAAATTCTCTTAATGCAACAAGTACTCTCTATGCTGCCCAACTCCAATAGAGGCAGAGGAAAATATACTTCTTCTGCCCTCAATAGAGAGAATGTGCAGATGTGTGAGAAAAGCTTGAGGGACGGACCCACTTATAACCTCTCACAACAGCAATTAAACAAATGACGGCCCTTTGTAAAGAATGACTACATATAAATCCCCTTCTATCAATATGAAGAATATTGTTATTTTAGGATTTGTATGTGTGCCATAAGTATACACAGCCTTATGCCATCAATAAGATTGTACTACACACACAGTACAGTCTCTGCCTTAAGGACCTTTATGATCAAACGTATAAACAAAATGAGAAGGACAATTGCTGAAGAAGCCTGCATCTGGAAATGGGAGTTAGAGGTGGAACGCATCCATCAGTATGTGGGCTGCTTCAGGTTTCAAGACTGTACAAGGACAGACCGTTATAGAAAGCAGAATAAAGAAAGAGTACAATGAAAAGAAAAGAGACAGTGACCAGTTGGAAAGTGAATTGTTGTCACTCCCCTGGGGCTTCACCACTTGGGCTGACATTCAATAGAAACTCTCGTCCACAAGGTGACCCAAAGCAGAGACTGCAGCAAAGGGGATTGGTTTCAGGGGGTGGCTGAGAGCCTGGGCTCTGTGATAAGAGTGGGTGAGAACCCCCGCTCTCACGGGTTTGCAATTTGGATCAAGGTCCTTAGTCACCGCTATAAAGCCATTTCCTTACCTGTTAGGGTAACAATGGTATAGAACCTAGACTCACAGCATTTCAGGAAGATTAAATGAAATATTGATGAGACCACAGTGACCAACACACAAAAAAGCTCTAAATAAATTTTATCTATATCTTATTTTAAGTATTCATATATACATTTATCATCTTGAAGAAAAGAGGAAATGGTTGCATGGTATGGTGAGGGAAATACTGACCGGCATGCACAAGGACTTGGTTTTGGGGTCAGCACTAGGCAACTCACCTCACCCCTCTAGAGCCAATTTCTTCATACAAGACAAAAATGTTGAATTAAACTATCCAAAAGCTCCCTTATATCCTAAAAATAATTCCATGATGCTGAGATTAAGGGCAGCAAATTCCTATTTAACTCACATTTCTTGCCAAAATGCCAAGCACCGTATGGGCTCTTGGGTTCTTGGGTTCTCTGTAATCGAGATTCAGTGTTGCCACAGATGAAATTGTGTCTCCTAAAACACAGTTGACAAGTTTAGACTAGAGCATGGGTGTCTGCCCTGTGCCCTTACAAGAGCCATGAGAAGGGGTGAATCTTCTCATGCTTCAACATGAGTCCCAGGAAGCCCAAGCCCCCCACATTCTGAAAGCACCTGACTCTGGCACTCCTCCAGGGCTGAGGGGCCCACCATTACCTTCTACCAGAATGAAGCCCCTAGGCCTGGAATTATGGAAATATACCCAATTGACTGTGATGTTTCCCCAAATCTGACACCACTGAAATTAAAAAAAGAAAGAAAGAAAGAAAGAAAGAAAGAAAGAAAGAAAGAAAGAAAGAAAGAAAGAAAGACAATGCTTACTCTGAACAATAAAAAATGAGATTGGAACTGCATGAATAATAAGTGATTTCTGAAGCTTGGGGTGTTGGTTCCGAGTGGCATACATACAATTTCAAAAGAGCTCTTTGCTCATATTCCTCATAATCATCAATGCAATATTCCCATTCTGTTGATAAGAGCTAGATAGTGTTTCATTTCCTTAGTGTTTCACAAGCATTTTGAAATCCTGTGACAAAGGGTGATATGAAATGGAGATTTATCTAAAATCCAATTGTGTTCAACAATAATACTGCTCAGAGAAATTCCCCTTGCATAAGACCATATGTGATGTATTTACACAGCAATGTACAATAGCCACAATAAATGAAATGAGTGATTATTTAAGCTGCAAGTATTAATGTTGTCCTCATCTGCTTTTCCTCTGGCTATTTGAGTCCCTTTTGCACACAGCTCATTTCTATGTAATCCACATCCCTTTCATTCTATGTGCTGTTTGTCTCACATATAAATTAAATTAAAGTCCCTAAAAGCTAAAGACAGTACACAAACCAAGAGAAGACCAACTCTGCATGTGTCTCCATTGTGCTTATAATAATAGATGTTGATTTTTGTTCCATTTTAGTTACTGAAGAGCAGTTCCAATTTTTGAGATACAATACAAAAAATAAAAAATAGTTGTATCACACAGAATTTTATCATAGCAACAAGCAGACTGAATGGCATGATATTGGTAAAAGAACTTAGAAACCCAGATTTTCTGACTTATACCCAACCTGGCTCCACCATTTATATACGCGTCTGAGACATAGTCAGCTCATCCAGAAAACGAAACAGGATAGTCCCCTTTGGGACCACCATGAGGTTTAAATAAAGTAACTTAGATCAATAAAAGAGCACTATGCAAATATTAGCTGTGATTCTATAATTTAATCAATGCCACCTCAAATCCTTTGTGGAAAGAGGTAGAATGATTAAAGGGATGGAGACAATAAATAGAATGATGATGGTAGGTAGGTAGGTAGATGAAAAAGGAAGGAAGGAAGGAAGGGAGGGAGGGAGGGAGGGAAGAAAGGCAGAGATAGAGATAAAACTAATTATTAATAATAGTTCCCAGTGCATACATGATATTATATCATTAGTAACTAAACATTAAAAGTCGTGGAGGTTCTGCATCAGCTGTGCAATTTGCAGCCTGCACCTTAGGCATCCCTCCAGCTGAATGGATGACGGGAGAACACAGCCCACATTGGCACAACACTGTGTCTGCCTACAGGTAGGAACATCTTTTTCTAATTTTCACAAAGCCCCCCTTTCGACTAGCAGCGAGCCTGGCCAGAACTATTGCATTAAGTCCTCAGACACCTCTGAGAGATACTATTGCCCCACACTTACAAGTTAGAAACCAGACTCAAAATTGAAATGAATAATCCAAAGGATTGAAGAATGAATTAAGGTCTTCTGACACCTAGGCCAATGCAATGTCTAGTACACAACAGAATCCTGCAAACCAAGGACCTCCCAATAAATGTTCATCAGACTGACCTAAAGCTGAATAAAACATGACAAAGACTCAACCACAGGGGTTATACTTCATAATCCACTTCTTTCTATCAATAGGCTCTGAATCCACAAAAGGGAGAGGTCATGTCAAGAACCTAGAACACAAATCTAGGGCAGATAAGACACAACCTCCATCACATACTACACAATAACATAATTCTTTCCATCAAAATGCTTTTAATGTAAATAGAGGAAACAGATATATAGTTAAATACACACAGTGAAGCATTACTGGAACCATGACTGAAATACAATGAATGTGTTTTCCAATTTCTATTTCTGAACTCATGGATAATTCCGTTGAGTGTTATCAAGACAAGGTGATGTGGGGCCTGAGCCCTGATAGGACTGGAGTTGGGAGGCTGGCCCCGAGGTTCTCTGTGGTGAGTCTGTCAGAGCATACTGGCTGACAGGGGTCACCAAGGACAGGGCAGGCAGCTACCACATCTGCATTCTGCAGGTGCGGATGAGCAGAAGAGACCCAAGGGGTGCAAGCTGAAAGCTGAGCAGAGCAGATCAAAGCCTGTAAATCAGAGACAGGTATCAAAGATTCAGAGAGGTAAATGATCAAAGACCCCGGAAGGAGGAGAACTAGCAACGACATTCGAGTAAGAGGGAAATCTGAACAAGTAACAGAAAAAGGCGGGCTCTGTGCACTCTTCAGAAGGTTCTTACTGTGGATGAACTAGGTTCGTTTAAAGGAGAACATAAGGTGCCTCTGGGTGGTGAGCACATAATGCAACACACAGACAATGTCTTGTAGAATTGTGCATCTGAAACCTACGTAATTTTTATGAACCAATGTCACCCCAATAAGTTTACCAAAAGAAAAAAAATAAAGGATCAAAATCCGAAGGGGCAAAAGGATCTAAGACTCGATCGAGTACTAGAAGGCCCAAATAGTGAACAAAGAAAACGTTTATATAGATGAATCTTCAATTTGATGTTATGAAAGACTCCAGTAGCCGTGGGAGGGTTGGGGGGTCTTCAAAAACTAAGGTAAATGAAACTGGAAGTAGAAAAATTATAGAAACATATACAAAAGGGAAAATAGAACATACCATAGAGTAGTGTTCACTCTCATATATTTTTTCAACAAACTTCACTGAGTGCCCATTAATAATACGTAGTAGCAGCAGCAGCAGCAGCTAATACATACAAAGCACTTCTCCTACACCACGCATTATTGTGAAGACTTTTGAATCATTTAACCCTTCCTCCTTTATGAGGTAAGGACTCTTTATTATCATAGAGGAGGAAATAGAAGCAGAGGCTAGTTTGCCTGAAGTCATTTAGCTAGTGAGAGGCATGAGCAACATTTACACCCAGGCTCTCTGGACCCGAGTCCACACTTACATTACTAATTATGATAATAACCTGCTCTCTGCCAGCTGCCACAGGACTGGAAGTTGGGAGTATGGCCCTGAGGTCTGTATTTAAGAACCTGCCCCCTTTTCTTAAAGGAATTTGCCATCCAATGGGTGAGCAATAAATAGGAACATGGAGGAAAGCGGGCCATGGAAGTTTCAGTCCATCGGTTTTCCTGAGTAGACCCAGATTTTCTTGCCTGCAGTTGGGTCCCATCCATGGAGAGCTTGCTAATTACAGAGCTTAACAGCAACACTGATCCGAGGGAGGAGAAAGAATCAGATCTCCCAAGCACTTCTCTACCCTTTTAATAACACATCTGAATTATGCACCTATAGTTTGAGCACTTGGCAAACATCTGGAATTTATTTCTGGTTACCTTAAAATTCTTGATTAAAAGGAAAAAAAAAAAAAAAAATCTAGGTCATTCCATAGCTCGTCATAAAATAAATGTAAGCCTCTACCAGGAAACTGCCTTTAAGATGTTCTCTGTGGATGTGAAATGGCCTTTAAGAAGAATCTGTGAAAATGGGTCAGTGTGAAAGTATTTATGAGCTGAACACATTGTACACGTGACACACACGTCCCTGTACATGTGAGGGAAAGTTCAGAGACGTTCAGACTGATCGGTCTCAGAGCCCCGTGTAAGGTTTCACAGAGAGGCGCGGTGGCTCCGGGTCTCAGTCTGTCTAGTAAGCCCGGGAAGAAAGCCCTAAACTTGTGTGTTTGGCACCCAGATGTTGTCAAGAATTGTTTGCTGCAGTTTTTAAATAAACTGTTCCAGGTATGCATTGATATTATACATAACAAGTCACCCTAACGCACCAGAGCTTAAAGCACCAGACACAGCTGATTTGCTCACCCATCTACAATCAGGCCATGCTCAGAGGGACCGCTCACACCCTCCTCTGGGCTCTATCTACCACGTGGCCTCTCCAGAATGGCAGCTGTGAGGTGGCCAGGCTTTTTACACATTGGCTCAGGACCCCCAAGGCACATGTCCCCCCTAAATGAGTGCCAGGCGGAGGCAGGGTTGCCTTGCACGGCCTTTCTCAGCAGACCTACAGCCTTATTCCCGCCTCAGGCAGTCTATTAATCAAGGCTGGCAACCACAAGACCAGCCTGGGCTGAAGGGTGGGGAGAGTGACAGGGTTTGTTAAGATCATGTGGGACAAGAAATATTCCTCCTGCCATTTGGCTCGGTCTACCTACCACACGAAGACGTCGTGTCAGACCCTGTGCCAGGAATCCATGTGCTGCCACCAGGAAAGTGTAGGCTGAGGTCACGAAGCTGCAGATCTTGCCCCGCTTTTTTCCATCAGCCTCCAGAAAACTCAGATTAACGTGTAGCCTTCCTCCGGCCAGACCCCTGAGCAAACTTCCTATGCAATATCTTACTTTGTCTTCCTTTTATTTTACTGCCATTATCATTATTATTATTATTATTATTATTATTATTGGCTTCAATTTTCCACACTTTGAAAATACCCTGTTGTTGTACATGTATGTTGCTAAGCTGTCTAAACAAAGTGAGATATGGATTTCAAAATAAGAACCAGAGAACTCATTCAATATTCCCACAGAAAAATATATCTAGTGAAAAAAAAAATTTAAGTATAAACCTCACTAATAAACAAAGAAATGCATATTAAAACAAGGCACATTGTTTACTTATAAAGCTCAGTGCCATGAATTATAATGACTTTCTTTTATTTAATCATATTTAAATGTGCAGTTCAGTAGGCATTATTGTTAGGCAACCACCATCCATCTCCAGAACTTTTTCATCATTCTCAACGTAACTGTGTACGCTTTAAACAATAACTCCCCATTCCTCCCTCCCGCCAGCCCTTGGTAACCACTATTCTATTTTCTGTCTCTGTAAATCTGACTATTCCAGGTACTTCATATAAGTGGAATCACACAATATTTGTCCTTTGGTGTCTGGCTTATTTCACTTATCAATGTATAGAATTTATGAAGTGACCTCCCTGATAAGACTAGTACATACCTGGCACAATCTATAGTTGTTAAAATAGTACTGACTATATTCCCTGTGCTATACTTTACATCCTTGTTACTCTTCTGTACTTCCTTTGTACAAATTTTGACCAATTTGTACTTCTTAATCCCTTGAAGTGTATATGCCACAGACATTTCTTAGAAACTGTTATACTATGTTAGCAAATTTGAGCAGGCTGGACTTTCTCCAGACCCCACAAGCATAGACACAGGAATGCTGCTTTGTGACTGATGTTTATACCATCACATACCCAGGTGGGTGTGGCCTGGGAAAGACCATGTCCACATCTGAAGTTTCAGTAGGATATAGTCATTTCACTTAGGAAAATTACTCTCTCTCAAATGACAGAACACCAAGTAATCACTATTATTCCTCTTAAAATCAATCTATATCTAGCTTTAAAAATGGTAGATATAAGGTGATGGAAGGGGAACTGATACTGAGTGATGGGCACATAATACGATGCATGAATGATGTGAGGTGGACTTGTACATCTGTAAACTGTCTAATTGTTACCAACCAATGTAACCTCATCAAATTTAACAATAAATTTAAAAAAAAAAATGGTAATTTTTAAATTTGAAAGACATATGTTAAAACTGCAGAACATCAAAAGCGTTCATCTCCATCACTCAAATTGAACATTACAATTTTGTCATAGGTGCTTCAGATCTTTATCTTGTAAGAAATAAAGCATCACAGCCAAGGATACTGTCCCCTACCTCCTCTTCATCCCTTACCCTCCATCCCAAGAGGAACTCAGGGATGCAGTTTTAAATACACAATAAACAATAAATAATATAATTCCTTATTTGTAGATACATAAATAGAAACAAACATGTAAAGACAGGGAATAAACACAAAGGTAAGATTTTCAAATAAAAGATGGGAAGAGAATGTTTTACTCTTCTTATAAATACTGTCAACAATAAAGTTGAACTTGAGAAAATTTCAATTTAAGGAAAAGTAATCAAATCTGGGAAACTGTAGAAAAGTATGCCATAGCCACACTCTCACTCATCCTTTTCAGTTGAATGTGAGAAGAATGATAGAAAGAGGGTTGGGAGCTGGGAACCAGAGATAAGATAGTGTTTCTCAGCAATTCTTCCTTTTCAGAAACTGAAAGAGGAAGAAACTAGGAAAACCCACAAACATCTCTGAGCAGTGAGTAGCCAGGGGCATCATGATAACCAGCCAAGCCTAAAGGATAAAGCAAATCCTTGAACACAACTTTTGATTCCAAGAGCAGAAATTCATGGAAAGCTACAAAAAGCATTCTAATCAGGGCCCATATGTGTTTGATTACAATAAATAGACAGACTTGTAAAGCTGTTTAAAAGCCACCCAATTTTTCCATAATCATCTTTATTTGCTGTAAGAGTAACAATAAAGTTTTGATTAAGCACAATGAGTCATTAAAAGCATTTAAATCAAATATATGGTGATGGAAAGAGAGCTGATTCTGGATGGTGAGCATATAATGCAACACATAGACAATGTAATGTAGAACTGTACACCTGGAAACTATGTAATTGTTACCAACCAATGTCACTCCAATCAATTTAACAATTTTTTTTTAAGCATTTAAATAAAATCTACAATAGAAAAGCAAAAATAATATACAAATTGGAGATTATCTATCTGGGTCAGATTTCTAAATAAACAAGGAAAGTAAACCTATTCTTTATCTCTGCTCCTTCCTAAAATCCAACCAATACTAATATTAAAGGAATACAAATGTATTAACTCAAGTTCTTAGAGCATGGGTGGGGTTTGGCAACTGACCCTAGGCTGGGAAGAGTGAATGTAAGTTTCCCAGAAAACAAACCACAGAAAACAAGAGGCAGAAGAGAGCAGAACAGACGCATCAACAAAGTTCTGGGAGCTGGAAAAGAGGTGGACTGTGGTAACTGAGTTAGCAAGAGAAGGCTGCAAAGTACTGTCGTGGAGATTATGGGGCTGAGGACAAAAAGAATTAACCTCACACCATAGAATTCCAGAAAGAGTCAGGATCTGGAAGTGCCAGGAGACGAGGCTAACTGATAAATAACACCCCTTTTTTCCTCAATTGCATATACCACCAGTTAATACATAGATGCAGGGACCTGAGAGCAGGAGCTCCAAATATCACCTTGAATGTGGAGTCCTGGATTGAATTCTGAACCAGAAAAAAATTGGTGGAAAAACTGATGAAATTCAAATAAGGTCCATGAATTAGTCTATTGCAATGCATTGTGGATCTCCTGCTTATTTTCTTTCTCTCTAAATGGTCATATCTGCTGCTGCTGCTGCATTTAATCTATTGTGGTATCACACATCTGTCTCTGGAAAATTCCCCTGTAGGCTCATGGGACAATGTGAGGAAAAAGAACAAATAATAAATTAGTATTATCACAAAAATTCTTTGGACCTTTTAGAGCCCCCAGACCACACTCTGAGAACCTCTGTCCTAATAAGTGCCCTTCTGCATGCAGTAATGGCAAGGTGAATGTCCCCAAATAGGAATGGCCAGCACCTGTGAAGGCTGGAGGAAGGGTGAGCGTGAGCCAGGGCAGTGGTGGTCACAAGTCTGTCTAGGAAGCAGTTAAACTCCTGCCCCTAGGTCCCCTTCTTGGCTCGTACAAATCTCTCTCTCTCTCTCTCTCTCTCTCTCTCTCTCTCTCTCTCTCTCTCTCTGCATGCTGGCAATTTACTGAAAAACTAAACATCAGACAAGCTCCAGGCTCGGAGGTGCCACCAGAGCCGAGGAGCACACTTCTAAAGCAGCCAAACTGGGGGAATCATGCATAGCCTGTGATGAGATCCCCCGTCTCCCCTGCCCTGCTCAGCTCTTTGCATCCTGGCAGACTGGTTTGTTACCCATCCCTCAACATACTCACCCTCAGCAAGAGGTTGGATAATTTTTCTTGAAGGACACTATAACAACTAAACTATAAATACTGAGAGTTGGGATATCCATCAACGAAACAGCACCAACCAATTACCCTAAATTAAAGCCCATGCCTCTACAGGTCCTGCCTGTGCACACACTGTTCCAATCAGCTTCTGATGCATCACCCTTCAGTGCTAACAGACAGTCCAAGATTGCTCAGCCGGACATTCTCAGAAAGCACCCAATGGGGGAAAATAGACAATATGATAAAAGTGGAATGACAGCACAAAGTGTTAAAAAAAAGGGGGGGGGCAGAATACTCATCAAATAACGAAGAACTTCTTGGAAGTTAAAAATATAAAAGCTGAAAATTAAAAACCAATAAAAGTTTTCGAAGATAAAGTTGAGGAAATCTCTCAGAAAGTATCAAAAAAATAAATAAATAAAACTGATCAAAAATAGAAAACAATACTAAGAAAACAAGAGAATCCAGACAGATTAAACATGTCACATATATGACCCCCCAAAAAGAGATAATTGAGAAAATTACGAAATAAATAAAAATAAAAACTTCACAGAATTGAATAGTTTGAGTTTCTAGGTTGAAAGAGCCCATCACATACTTAGGAAAATGCAGGACTATATGAGCAAAACAGAAAACAAACAAAAACCTACAATATATATGAGACTCCAGAACACAAGTGATAAAGAGTTGAGCCTAAATATTTCAAGAACTTGTTCACAAGAACAGAGAACACATGACAATGGAAATTCAGAATAACACCAGTGACAATAACAACTCTGGAAACTACTGGATGATGGAGCAATGTCTTTAAAATCCACCCCCACCCCCAAATGATAACCACCTAGAATTGAGAACTTAAACCATTATTCAGGGATGAAGACAGATTCACAAATGCAAAGTCTGAAAAAAGATTACATCCCAGGCAACCTTTTCAGTATGCGACTAGAAAGTGTAATCCGCCATAAGAAGTCATCAATCAAGGAGAACAAACAAACAAAAAACATGGACCCCAGATGAGACGTGGTATCCAGTCCTCAGGGTGGACCCAACAGAGGCCCTCCACCTAATAATCACACCCCTACACAGTTCCCTCCCATGCTGGACAAACAGTGGTCTGTGTGACCCACAGAAGGTGGCAGAAGTAGCCATCTGTCACTTCTGAGATCAGGTTATAAGAGACAGAGCCTTCTTGCTTGGTGGCTGTCTGGTGGTTTTTTCTTGAGTCACTCACTGTGGGGCATGCTGGCTCCACACCGTGAGAGACCTCTAGAGAGGTCCTTTGACTGAGGGACTGAGTCCTTCACTAATAGCTACATGAGTAAGCTTAGAAGCAGATTCTCCAGACCCAGCCAGGCTTCAGATGATTGATCTGAACCAGAACTATGCAGCTAAGCTGTTCCTGGATTCATGGCCCACAGAAACTGTGAGAAACACAGGTAATACTAAGACTTTTGCCCCTTTCTCAAGAAAGCCTTTTTCTAGACCTACTGACATTCTCTTGACCAAAAACAAAAACTAACAAACAAACAAAAACAAAAAAACACTACAATGCTTAAAAAAAAGATCATTTGTTTAAGCCTCATCTTCAGTTTACTCTCCTTGATTCAGAGCCTATGAGTTGTCTGCTCTTTTATATATGTATTTTAAATTTTTAAGGGAATTGTTCATCTGAAATTTCTAAATATACAAATGAATATGCCATATGTAAATTAATCAAGAGTTGCCATCAGATTACAGAAGACAAGAAATTTCCACCAAGAAACCAGAAGAATGTTTCAGACACTATCTAACCTTTGGAGGGACATAGTGTTATTCCAGATGTCTATTGCTGCTAAATGACATATCCCAAAATTTAGTGGCTTCAAAAAGTAACAATTCTTATATTATTAGACCACATACTTCTGGAGGTCAACTAGGGTAATGAAGGCAGTTGTCTCTTGAGGTCCCTGATACAGCTGCAGTCACATGGTGACTGGGGCAGGAGTCCTCTCAAAGCTTTCTCAGTCACATGGCTGGCAATCAATGGAGGACCTCAGCTGAGGCTGTCACTGTTACTACCAAGCACAGCCTCTTCTTGTAGCCTGGGTTTCCTCATAGCGTAATGGCTGGATCACAAAGCTGAGGTCCTTAAGAGCACCAGGAGGAAGCTATGTCACCTGTTATGACTTAGCCTTGAAAATCACATTGCATCGTGTCTCCCAATAGTTCCAGGCCTGTCAAGATTCAAGGGGATGAACCATAGACTCCACATCTCTCCATGTAGACACATCCATGTCACATTCTAAAACAAGGGATCTTACTGTGGCTATCGTGGGAAATTCAATCTGCCATGAGAAATAAACCAAATCACAGTGTCTGCTGTCATATATAGGTTTAGGGTCTGGGGGAGGGGGTGGGCCTGGCAATTAAGTCAAGAGACAAATACGGAACTAGCAGGTGATGATCATTTCTATGAAAAGAATAAGGGAAAGAAAGGGATATTGAGGGCATTCTCTCTTTTATGGAGTGTGGTCACAAAAAGCTTCTCAGAGAAGGGGACATTTGAGCAGAAATCTGGAACAACTGAGAGCCAGGCAGGGAGTGGGGCAAGAGCATCCCAGGTGGAAGAAACACCCAGTGCACAGACCGCAGAGGAGAGAATACTTCTCCCTGGGGATGACCAGCAAGCCAGTGTGGTTGGACTCAGGGAGCGGGCAGAGAGGTTGCTGAGACCAATCTCACAGGGCCCCCGGCCATGCTGAGGACCTGGGACCCAGCTCTGGATGCACTGGGAAGCCAGGAGGGGATTTTATGAGGGGAATGGCATCATTAACTTGCATTTTAATAGGATAACGCTGGCTGCTGTGTGCAAATAGAAACACAGCAGCCAGATTTAGGGTGACAGTGGGAGACCAGTTTAAAGACTTCTGCAATCATCCAGATGTGAGGTGATGGTAACTGGGATGGAGATTATTAGCGGAGGTGCTGAGAAGTGGGCTTGTTCTGATGCGAAAGAGCTCTAGCACCTTTTGGCTTTGCATTCAAATGCCCTATTGATCGATCTGAATATTAAAACCTGGGCTTACTTAAATAATAAATGTTGAAGGTTAAAAACGCATCAGTGATCATGGGGCTGCATACCACAAGCAAATGTCTTTTAACAGAGTATTTGGGTTATCTCAAACACTTTGGAAAACTTTTCCTACAACTTTTATATTTTTCCCTCATATGACATAGTCTAAATCCACATAGGCAAAGTGAAATGCAAAATGAAGGCAATCATCCCTTAGGCCAAAAGACACTGAACTGAAATCGCTAGGCAACTGAAGAAAAGTGTTTTAGGGGGTCCATGTGATCTAGATATTCACATCAAATTTCTTCTTCCCTTTACATAGGCAGATAGCAGCAGCTGGGATGAAACTCATGGGTAAGAAAAATGTCGCCCCTGTAAAGTAAATGGCTTCCTGTAGGATAAGAAAATAAATGACTCTTCAGGGTACGAGGTGCCCCAAAGTAGGTTGTTGCCTCCCACACATCCGATTACTCTATTCCCACGGAGTTTTACATTTGCGCTGACCCACCAACCACGCCGTCAGCATGGTTAGGCAGCTCTTCATAGATTATGGGTTATCTCCTTATTATGTTTGCTAAATGGTGATGCATCTCATCATTTTTATCACGTAGGGAAATTTCACAAGGGCTCTCTGGCCGAGCCAAATCCCAAATCAGGATTCCTCGTGTATGCCTGTCTGTGGTAACTGAAAGTTAGTTCAACCAATTAAGGAGTACATAATAAGCCAATTACTTGTTCCTTATTTTCTTAATGAGTGCATAATGTGTGCCTGCTCAAATTACAGCTCACTGGATAAGATTCCTCACGATGCTACCACTACAATTTGGCATGATTTCATTTCGTTCAGTCTCAGCAGCCTCAATCGGGCAGCTGAGATCCTCCTTTGAGATTCCATTGGAACTTGTCCTTGCAAGATATTCATTCACCCTTTCAGGCCACACCAGGACCACAGTCTGAATGGCCGCAACTCAGCCTTTCAGCAAAGCTGAGGCCAAGCCCTGAAGATGAGGCAGTTAGTTCCCTGGGGAATTAGCTGACACTTCTGACAGAAAGGCTTTGGGTCCCATATTTCCAAACCTACACTACCATCTTGCAGCCACTGGAGGGCCATCACTATATTCTTTTAGGTCCTTTTTGTAATGATCCATCCACCAAGGTCAAGCATGCAAAATGAGCAAAGATTAAGATTCTGTCCCTGGGGAAACCGGAATGGCTCAGCAGGTTAAGCACCTGCTTTGCAGCCCAGGGGTCTAAGGATCGAGTCCAGGCCCTGGCCCCGGCCCGTATGGACCCATATGCTGAAAGGCGGTGTGGTCCCAAGTTTGGTTCTCAATGGGGCAAGCTCCCCATGTGGGAGGTCCTCGGTTCAGCCCCTGGTTCCTTCCCTGTGCAACCCCACAGTCACCTATGTGGAATACGTCACAAACTGATGACGTACAACTATGTAGACTGCTCTGGACTCTCCCCCGTGTGTGTGTGTGTGTGTGTGTGTGTGTGTGTGTAAACAATAAAATAAATCTTTAAAAATAAATTATATCCCTGAATTACGGGACAAGAGAAATTCTTGGGTTATTATAAGATAGGCAGCTCTAGTATCCAAAGGGAGAACAATCTTTAAGAAAACGTTTATTTTCACCAAACAATTAATTAAATCACTATAAAAGTCAACACATATGGTCGGATATGAAAGTTTAAATTCCAGAAAGAGCTACAAGTCAAGTTAAACTCATAATACATAATGTAGTCTGTGTCTCATCCATGAATTATAACATTTTTATTACATCCCAACTGCAAATTACCAACTTGTTCCCTATCCTGCCAATCTCTTGATTAAATGGAAGACTTTTAGTCATTATGAAAATATATTATGGTAAGGGATGACTCCATCATTTTTCTCAATTATTTCAATATCCTTATTTAAAGCTTCATCCCTAGAGTAGCTGGCCCAAACTGAATTGTTGAGTTAGCAAAGTGATAGCGGCTGAAATTTTTTTAATAAGGCCAAAAAAGGCCCACGTTCCATAGTCATTATCTTGCTGTGTCTTATCATATCTTTCTCTAATATTTGTGTGCCTTCAATATTTTAGGTGTCCATTTTGATCACTTCAGTTTCTTCTCTTCAAAGTTATTCTTGCTTTACAGGCCTTATTCCCATGGGTCCAACCAAAGGGTATTTTATTCTGTGTCTTACACTGATAATGGGGCAATAACTTGTACCCATCAAGTTTCCCCATAAAATGGCTTCATGTCTTGAAGCAGCAGCAGTATGTCAGCTGAGGGAGTGAGTCAAGTAGATAGCATTTCACATTTATCAGAGACCCACAGTGTGTTAGTTGCTTATAAGAAACTTTAAAAATTAGCCTATTTTAGAAGCTTAGATTCTAAAACAAAAGGGCACAAATATTTTAAAATATAAGTAATAAATAACTATATATTGATAAATTT
Organism: Craseonycteris thonglongyai; assembly: GCA_004027555.1. NCBI lineage: Eukaryota > Metazoa > Chordata > Mammalia > Chiroptera > Craseonycteridae > Craseonycteris > Craseonycteris thonglongyai. The sequence goes on along the minus strand of PVKE010019693.1, from coordinate 10,717 downwards.
ATTAATTTTCTTTTTTATTTGTTTTTCTTTTGGATTAAAGTTGTTTATTTACTTTTTATAGCTACAAACAAATACATATTCATTTTAGAATTTACCTACCATCCTAATACCCAAAGATATGGAATAGTAATATTTTACAGTTTTCACAATTAATTCTGAGACAAAAAAAGTAGCGTATTAGTAGCAGAATGTAGATATGTTGAAGAACATATCTAAATAGGCATGTTTGATTTTAAACTTAAAGTCACAAGGTTTTTCTTGAATCTCTAAGACAAGACAAAAGAATAGAGGCTGTAGTCTTATACAGCGAATATAGGCCTAAACCTATGTTTTAACTGTAAAATTAGGGGGTCGTCTTATACGCCCGGTCGTCTTATACGCCGGAAAATATGGTATCTAAGGGTTTTCCTCCAGAAATGGACAAAAATACAATCCTGGGCGGAGAAAGGAGGAATTAAAGGAAAACCTGGCATGGTAGAGGAAATGGCCATTCATTTTTAAGGCAGGTTTTTGTGAAGGACAGAACAGAAATGTCTAGTATGTTTTTAATAGAAACAATGAACACAGACCCTCTGGCCTTCCAGTCAATCACCGTCAACCTCCAAATCCTCAATAAAGCCTGCAATACACAGGGCAATATACAGCAGGAGAACATCATACAGCAGAACAACATCATACAGCAGTATCCAAGAGATCAATGCAGACTGGAAATCAAATATGGAACCAAAGTAGAAACTCACAGTCAGACGTGGTTACAAAAAAATGTCATTACCCTGGAATCCTAGAGATAATAGAAGAAACATTAAGTTTCCTGCTGGAATAGGTACATAAAACAAATTTTATTTAAATATCAAAGGCAAATGACTCCCAGCAAGCTGGAAGTTTTAGACCTAATACCTGAATTACAGTTTGAAGAAAATACTGGAAGATAGTGATGATGATGATGATGTTGATGACGATACAGCATACATACTTAAAGATGGATATGGTGGAGAAGACTATAGGAATGTTCAAAAAAGACTGTTCAGTCAATCAAGTAGCCAATAAAATTTCAGTATTTGTCAAGTACTTCCAGAGACAGTGCACTCAGGTGAATAGAACACAATCCCAATTGCATTCAGTTTTCAGATCTGATCCCATTAACAGCTCTGAACCCACTCTGCCTGCCCCTAGCTAGCTCTTTGCAGGATCTGTGGCATTAATTACATAGTAATGAGGGAAGAATACTGAAGGCAGTAGAAAATGGGAATGACTAGGTGTGAGTCCATTTGCATTGATACCATCGTTCTGCTATGAGCAGAGGCACGTGGGGCTATGGGAATACAACCTGTAGCTCACAAACGAAACCCCATAGATGGTACCAACCACAGTTCAGTGATCAGGCGAGGGAAACTCACCAGAAGTCAGAAGAGTCAGGGATGCTTGGGAATATAAACTAGATTTTAAAGAATATATAGAGTATAACTATATTTTTTTAATGAGGAAATATTATTCTAGATTGGACTAGGGTTATTATAACATGGGATACGGGAGATAGAGACAAGTACACTAATCAAACAGAAAGTTCCAGCTCAGCTAGAAAATCTAGAGAATAAGATTATGAAAGCTAAAAAGAAGACTGAGTATTTATTAGGAAATAAAGGGCCAATGTAGACTTTTTAAAAAAAGATTTGTTTTATTGTTTTTGACAGAGACAGAGAAAGTCAGTGAGAAGGGAGGAGGGCCCAGAGCAGTCTCCAGAGTTGTATGTCATCAGTTTTCAACATGGTTTCATTCCACACAGGTGAGTGGGGTTGGCCACACAGGGCGGGAACTGGGCTGGGGGCCTCCCATTCCTTGAGGCAGGGACTAAACCTGGGGGCAAGAACCAAACTGGGGACCTCCTGCATGGGAAGCACACCCCAGTTCAGCATATCGGTCCGCACAGGTCGGGGCCGGGACTCGATCCTCATCCCCTAGGGCTGCAAAGTGACCACTTAACTGGCTGAGCCATCCCAGCTCCCTCCAGTGTAGATTCTTGATCATGGACTGTCATGATAAGAGCATCGTATTAGGAAGATCAGTTTTATCTACACCAGCAGTGTCCAACCTTTTGACGTCCCTGGGTCACATTGGAAGAATTGTCTTGGGCCACACCTAAAATACACTAACACTAACAATAACTGATGAGCTAAAAAATTTGCTACAAAAACTCATAATGTTTTAAGAAAGTTTACAAATTTGTGCTGGGCCACATTCAAAGCCGTCCTGGGCTGCATGCAGCCTACAGGCTCTGGTCTACTAGACAGAGGGCTAAAATATAGTATGGAGGACACAGGATGTTGCTAGCCAAGTTCAAAGTGATGAGGGATATGACTAAATGGGCTCAGTAGTGCCATCTTCTTATACGAAAACAGCTATATTTACTAGGTGCCTAAGAGCAAGTACACATAGAAACAGGAATTTAAGTGCCTACTTCTATTTCGTTATCCAAAATTCCAAAGGACTGACAAGACTAATAGGCCTCACAGTGCAAGATGGAGAGGAAAGAACGGGGAGATGGTGGGAGTGATGTGGAGTAAAGAGTTAAGTAGAGAAACAAGCAAACCTAGTGTACTCATGTCCTGTTACTGCTAAATTAATAACAAATTATCACAAACCCAGTGGCCTGACTAACATCAATGTGTTCTGGAAGTAAGTAAACAGTATCCTCGGTTTACTCATTGGCCAGGACCTTGTCATATAGTCACACTTAGCTGGGAGATATATGAGGATCTGAGATGATGGCCCAGCCAGCCAATGGTGCCTGTTACATCCCACAAAACTATTTCCTTAGTGGAAAGAGGAAGCTTTCAAATGGAAACAACTCATCACTTCACAATCAAGCACCAAGAATGAGAGGGAAAAAGGAGAGAAAAGAGTGGAGGAGGTGGATAAACATTTCCTCCTAGAGAGCATTTCTTGATACCATTTATGGAAGGGACACCAGAAACTGTTTCCTAATGAGCAGATAGTATGTCTTTCCCTACAGACATTTCAGGATGTTCAATTGCAATCAAGTGGGTGGAAATGTTGTATAATTTCTCTCCTACTAGAAGCAAGGAAATGGACAAGAAAGTTCCTGGGTTGTCACTTAACCCCAATCTGTGCTTCTGGATAATAGGTTTCTATCTCCTCTGAACTGTTCAGGAAAGTGTTCCTGGCAATAACCCAGAGGCTCCAAGTACAGGAATGAGGCTAAGAGTAAAAAAATGCCACATATTTAAAAAAATAAAGATACTGAAATATTCCTTGTGAATGGCTTGAGCTAATGTCATTTTGTGTTTGAACAATAAGTATAGGGTCAATATCACCTGTAATGAGTCAAATTCCACACATGGACTCTCTCCATAGAACATGTCCATCCAAGATAGAAGTAAAAAAAAAACACAAAATCTTTCAAGAATCTAGTTACTTAAGAGAGGATATTATCATCCCAAATATTCAGGGAAGACTATTCAATTGAAAGTGAAAATCTGTGTGTGAGTGGAGATGGGGGTGGGTAAAGGGAGGAGGGAGGAAGGGAGGAAGAATTGAGAGAACAGAGCAATAAAAATAAATAAAAGTGTTTTTTGAAAGAATAAAACTGTGAAAACCCTGCATTCCACCTGTGCAGAAATGAAGAACATTTCTGGTTTGCAATCTCCTAACTACACAAGGACTCACTGTCAGATTATTTAACTCATTGACAGCTTTAAGAAACAGAGGTTCTTGGCAGCCTCCTGCTACAGCTCTCACTCACCGTTCCTCCTGCAGCTCCTATTCCCACTCCTCCTTGATCCAGCAAAGGCCTCCTCTGCCCACCCTTGGCCTCAGTTTACCCATTTCTCTCAATCCAAGAACGTGCACCATAGTCCTGTAATTTCATGGGGACTTGCCCAGACTGAATATATTCAAGAGGTTCCCTCCCATATCCTTTTGTCTAGGCCCAAATAATTTACAAAAAGGAACTTTGTGGACGTTTAAATGCAGTCTGTGCCATATTCAATTTAATTCAATAAATAGTTATTGAGTGCCCGCCTAGAATTGTGCCACACACTGTGTAGAACGTGTGTGTGTGTGTGTGTGTGTATCTTGAATGCTGAAGTCATTACAGGATGCAAGATAGCACAGAGTAATACAATAAAATTATATCACAAAGACCAAAATCCAGGGTTCAGACAACATTATGTTTGGTCGGGGCAGGCAGGATGGAGCTACGGGGAGCAGTTCATAGAGGATATGGAACTTGAGCATGTTTGACAGATGTACGAATTCGGCCGGGTGCAGCCACAGAAGAGGGCACTTCAGGCGGTAGAAAGACTGTGAGTGAAATCAGATAGAAGAACAGCAGGCATGTCGTGTAAGAGGGAATGTGAAGAGACAAGCCTCATGGGCGAAAAGGGGAATGGAGGTTACAGAGTTATATTACAAAAGCTGAATAGAGAGAATATAATGAAACCATAGAAGTCCTGGAAGAACACACTAGTGAATTTGGACTTGAACCATATGCTCTTAATCTCTCTCTATACCTCCATTAATGTTGATTCTTTTTCATTGTCATCAGAGAAGTCACACTGGCAGCCAAGGGATGTGTTAGGAAGAACAGGGGCTATAGGATGAGAAGGCCCTGGTTCTGCCGCATATAAAACCTTAACAAAGTCATTTAACTGCGTAAGCTTCAGCTACCACAACTGTAAAAGTGAAAAGTCATTGACAATAATTCAGGGCTGTTCTGAAAAATAGAGATAATGTGTATAATGTGCCTTGTGGGTACACATAGATGTTAGGAAATACAAATAGATAGAATTCTGTTTGAGTTTCATTCATTCAGTAACTATTTGCTAAATGTCTGCCCTGTGCCTAACACTGGGCTCAGCACTAGGAAAATGAAAATAAAAACACACAATACTCATTCTTAACACATGAACAGATACAGTTTTTAAAAAATGGAAAGAGCAGCAGCTTACAGTCACATATACTTGGAGTTGAAGCTCATTCCCACCATTTACTAGGTGTATGAATTTGGGGAAACTACTTAATCTGAGCCTCAGTTTCATCATCTGTATAATTGGTCTAACAGTATCTACCTTGCAGGCTGATTTGAGAATTAAATACAAATATGCAAAGAAGCAAATATAGTGCCTGATAAATTGGAGGCCCTCAATAAATGGTATTTGTTTTATAATGAAAAAGCAGGCATGAAAAATAATCTTACAACAAGAAGTAAATGACTGACTGGAAGTGAGATACAGAAGTTTTCACAGATGACAAAGTCCCTGCACTGAGAATCAAATAATGAACAGGATTTGCTGAGTGGGCTTGTATTGGGACGACATTCCCAGAAGGGGAAAGAAATAGTGTGTAAAAACATACAGGGACATTAAAGGGACTGGCATGTTCTAGGACATGCAGGTAATTCAGTATTGCTAGATCAAAAAACTCAAGGCATAAAGCCCAAGAGATCAAAGTGATCAGATAGACAGGAGCCAAATTCTGAAAAGCCTGGAACGTCACCGGAAGGGGTACAGCCCATCCAATAGGCAACAGGGAGTCACCGTTAAACGTTGAGTAGTAAGGTGTCATGATCAGCCTCTGCAGCGTGAAGGGAGAGGGGCAGGCAGAGCATTAAGGCTATTGAAAAAATCCAGGCAAAACAAAGAGATGGAAAAGATGGGACAATTACTGAAGATATGTAGGTGTTGCTTCCAACAGAATTTAGTTGGGATTGCATTTTAGAGGAGGGTCAAGATGAGCAAAGAATTTAGACGCCTCTCCTGTTCTTGCTGGATGGGGATGCATTTCTTGAGATTGACAGTGCAGATGGGAAGTAGGTTTAGATACAGATGACATATCCTGTCTGGCACATGGTGAATTTGAGGTGCCCGGAGAACGTCCCGTGGAGGTTTGGACTTACTGTTCGGGAACAGAGAGTGGGAACTGAGCCGGCTCCGGGAAGCTACCGACCTGCATGGATGGAGGCTAGCTGTGAGTCTGGACTCGCCGAGGGAAAAGGACAAGACAAGAGGCAGCTCTCAAGCGAGCCCTTCCTCCTCTGCCTTAATAATTGAGCTGCACAAGTAGATGACACTCGAATCCTTTAGGGAAACGAGATAAACCTTGGAAGCAGTGCCCGCTCAGGTATGCCCAAGGTCAAAGAAATCCATTTTCTAGCCCACCTTTCCTCTCCCTGGTATATGTTTCATTTGCCTGAAAGAAATGAGAGGGAGTGTGTGGAGAGAGGCTCTTGGATATCGAGGGACTACATACAGAATGACAATTATAAACACACCGTCTCTAAAAAGCACTTCATTTACAAAGCCGACTTGACAGCTCCAGTTGCTTTTTGGCAAAGCGATCCGGCCCGGCCCCTCTGCGACCTAGTGAGCTTCGATTACAGCTTCGATGCTCACTCTACTACCCAGACCCCCTGAAAGGGGAGTGACAAATGAGGTCCTGTCAGGCTTCATTCCCTGGGTGGCCTTGAATCGCTGCTGCTATCTGTTACCCTGCCAGGGCTGACGGTGATGAACACAAGGCAGGCAGCTAACGACACCCCAATTCATTACCAAAAAGAAGGGAGAGCAGAAATAAAGGGAAGGTGACTGCCACACGGACGCTCTTGTTCTCGCCAGTGCCATCTTTCTCCCACGGTTCTGAATGGTACGCAAGTGATGGAGCTCATTTGTCTCAAACAGGGGCTCTCATGATACTTGGACCAGAACAAGTCACACAAAGCAGGTCTGCGAGACTTGTGTGCAGGCCTCTTCATGAGACAGCTCGTCACACATCTCACCAACGTCAGGAAAAATCTTTCCACGACCCTTTTTTCAGTCCACTCTTACTCTACAAAAACATTAAAAAAGAAAAGAAAAAACACCAAGACACAGAAGATCGTCAATCTATACCGCTGGCTATGCTAAACTGTTCATTCCAGGAGAGTACACAGGTTCTCTCTGTGAGATTATACGAAACCTGCTACTCCGTGATAGCAAACATTTTAGGCAGCTCGGACCATCACTTCCCGTAATAAATGTTTCTATCTTTAAGGGTTTTCTGGTTCCTCCCTAAACAATATTTCATGAAGATTTTTGTTTCCACTAGTTTTTGTCTGACCTCATGGGACGTGAAAGCTTTCATTTTTCTTATTAATGGAACTTCCTGTGATACCTGAAGACACTGTTTATATAATGTTTAATAAATAATCTTGAATTTGATGGCCAACAAAAACAAGATTTTCCACCATCATCATCTGATTCATTTTACTTATAATTATTACCACTATTATATACTTATATACGAGTAATAATATTTATAATACTACCTCTGTTGTTACTATATTAATACTTCACATTCCCCTTGGTGGCTGCTTTAAATCTGAAGTAAAAAAAAGGAAAAAAGAAAGAAAGAAAGAAAGAGAGAAAGAAAGAGAGAAAAAGAAGGAGAAGAAGACAAGGAGGAAGAGGAAGAAGAACAACAAAAGGCAGATAATTTGGAGACAAACCTGCGTTTGGGTTCTAATTTTGCTTCGTACTAGCTGCATGACTTTACTTCATTATGTTAGTTGCCTAATATATAACATGGGGATAATAATACCTACTCCAGATGGTGGTTATAAGAATTAAATATATGTGACTCACCAAAAAAAAAAAAAAAAGAAGAAAACCAGATTTCCTGTCTTAATCTAGGGTGTTAATTTGAGATCTGGCTCTGTGGGACATTAAGAGAAAAAAAGTTTATAAAAAGAGGGGAAAATTTTCCATAATCAAACAGATTTGAGAAATCCTGTTTTTATTCCTTTTCTACCTATTTCTTTTACTACAGGACTTTTTCAGGGTCTTAATATACTAATATATATTTTGATTCCCCTAAAGCAAATATAACCTGCAGTATTTCTCAGTCTATATTCTCTTATTAAGAATATTTTTATTTTTATGGGTTATACTTCTAGATTAGTCATACACAGAACCACACTTTGGGTACTGTTTGTCTAGACTTGCCCACACATCTCATTTTCTTACTCATTTATCCAATAAACAAAATCAAATAATTATCAAACTGTATTCTAAGAATCTGGCAGAGAGAAGATGTGGTTCCTGCCCCCCAAGAATACGTATATCTTTTGCCCTGTATCCTGCCCTTATATATTCTGCCTTTTATCTCTATTTCTGTCTTTAAAAAAAAAAAGAAGCAACAGCATAGATTTAAAATGATACTGACTTGTTGCCCCAATAAATTGAACAATTAATTTTTTTTTAAATGATGCTGAAGCAAAGAGAAAGGCAATAATCTTAAATTTGAAACAAAGACAATGGGGACAATTGATACAAGAATTTTTATTCTTGCTCTTTGCTAAAGATCAAATTTTCTTCCTCCAAAAAAAAAAAAAAAAAAAAAGGAGATATCACCAAAAAGAGACATTACCATTTCATTGGGAGAGCTTTTTTTTTTCTGAATATAAGTATGAATGAAAGTTGCTGGAGCTTCTAAATGTCTAAAAAGTACAGCATAAGTTAAAAAACAAAAAAGTGGCAAATCTGAGAACAAGCACAAAGGATAATTCACTTTAATATTATAAGATATCTGTTTCTTGTTATATAAGATATATCCACATTAGCAGCATTTCTCATGTTGGTTATTACATTTCTTCTAATAAAGTAAACCCTCTAGTTATGCTCAAAATAACATAGCTGGGGTGAGCTGAAGTCTGGGCTCCAGCACAAACAAAAATGAAAGAGAAATTATTTAACCAGCTTTATTTGTGAATGGTTATTTGCTAATTAAGCCACAAAACAAAGGAAAAAGATTAAAACAAATTTGAACTTTCATTACTCAAAAAACTTTAAACCAATATCAAAAGCAGCGTGTAAGTTGCAAACTTGTAATGACCAGAAATGGACTATATAGACTCCATGATCTTTTTCTTCTTTAAAAAGTAATCAGAATTCAGGTGGGGAAAACCGATCATCCAAGAACTAACGTAATATCTGAGAGAGATGCAACCATCATTATAAATTAGAAGCAGCTCATCACTCATTTTTTGCCACCTTTGCTCCAGGAGAAAGTAGACTCTGAAAAAGCTTACTGCATTCTTTCTTCTTGTGCTCGAGGAATTCAAATGCCAATCAGAATGTTTCCTAAATAAACTACAAAGAAAGACCCTTGCAGTCTTTATCCATGTTCCCAATGGCAGATTATTTGGATACAGACTTCAAAGAATATATCAGAGAGAAGATGAATATAATTCTGTGGTTTTTAATAGAATGAGGTGTGTCTTTCCATCATATCCATGTAAAATTCTTTCCTTCCAATTTCCTATGACCAACTGTGTGCTTTCCACTTTTCCTGCAAAGGCATTTATTTCTGTCTGGACAGCCTGAATTGTTCTGTTGCCTTGCTACCCACTGGTGACAAATATACATCTTCGTTTCTAAATTCTCTGAGAGCTGGAGGATTGATGGAAGTGACGGAAGAGCTGAAATCAACAATACAAGGAAGGGATTCATCTTACCAGTCTTTGATTCAAGTTAATCGCCAGGGAGATCATATTTTAAACTTCGAAAGACTTCACAGAAGTTTCCAGAATTTCTCCAGAGACTCAAATCAATAGACCAGAATAATCAAGAAAAGGGAGTTCGCCGAATGCCACTCACTTGGTAAGGTGTTCTACTTGATTGAGCAAAAGGTTTCTACTGGAATTTATATTCCAACCCAGGGAAAGACGGAGCAAATCCACCCTCTGGGGATGTGCCTCCAAATTGCAGCTGAAGATAAAAGAAGGGGTGACATTCAATTGCAGTGTCCACCTCTCAACACAGGGATGTAGTTGCCACTTGTTTATGTTGTGTAGTTGATGAAGTATTTCCTACAGCCTGGAGCAATTGAAGCCCTGTCCAAGCAAAATAATGCGTGATGAGATGAGGGTCCAGGGCCCCATAATTTTACCAAGGACTCACCTCTTCCCTTGCAGCTGAGAATGTAGTCTGCCTGATTGCTGTGAGGCCTCCTTGGGCCTCTTTGATGTTTAAATATTAGCACCAGGAGTCCAGAGCTAAACTCCTCTCGGCAAAACAGAGTGATCTGCCCTGTTACCCAGAATCAGGCATAAAAAATCAATTTTTTTTTTTTCTTTCCCGAAGCAAAGCCTAACTTTTAGAAACAACAAAGAATTCACATGTGGTAGAGGTACAAATAAGGAGTAAACTTCTAGCCCCCAAGAACAGTTCCCCAAATGGCTCCTCTACCATATGTTAACTGAGACTTCCTCACTCTCAAAGTCCCTCTCTGAACACTACAAGGTCCACTTGCACCTACAGCTCCCTGGGGCATGGCTCCAACTTGACACGCCCTTCTTGTTTTCTTGTCCCCTCTCTCTCCTCTCTGCTCCATCTCTTCTTCTGTCCTCTTTCTCCCTCTCCCTCTTCCTCCAGGTGCGTGTCTTCTCTGGTTATGGCATCCACTTAAGCATCCCAGGCTGCTCAAACTAGGTTTTCCTCACAAGGGGCCACAGAGGCTGCCCAAGAGAAAGGTGGCCCTGAGAAAGTGTAAACATCTGAGCTGGAACAAAGCATTTCCTTCACGTGAAGTCAAATGCATTTTCCTTGGCCTGTGTCGCATGTGCTACACTGCTAACTTCTATCAAAGGGGCTCCTATCTCAAGAATCACTGGAAAGTTTCAAACATGATTGACGGCTAGTCAAAAGAATGGCCACAGCACGCT
>PVKE010019692.1:0-28227 GCA_004027555.1 Craseonycteris thonglongyai | reverse complement strand
GTGCATAGTTATTTCTATTTTACTTTTTGACAGATAGAGAGAGAGACAGAGACAGAGACAGTCAGAGAACCAAACTGTGGGAACTCCGCAGTTCAGCACGTGGGTCCTGCCTGGGCCGGAGCCGGGATTCGATCCTCGGTCCTCATGGCCTCAAAGCGAGCGCTCAACCCGCTGAGCCGTCCCGGCTTTCCCCTATTTTCTTGATTTTTGACAGAGAGAAACAGAGTCAGAGAGAGACAGAGAGAAGGGGGAAGGCCCAGAGCAGTCTCCATAGTTGACATTAGTTTTCCATATAGTTTCACTCCACAGGTGGGCACAGGGCTGCGCAGGGCAGGAACTGGGCCAGGAGCCTCTCACATAGGTCCCGGCAAGAACTGGACTGAGGGCACACCCCAGTTCAGCATGTGGGTTCGCATGGGCTGGGGCCAGGATTCGATCCTTGGTCTCCAGGGCCTCAAAGCGAGCGTTCAACCCCGCTGAGCCATCCCAGCCTTCCCTGTTTATGTTTTTTTAATAAAAGAATATGTAATCTACAAGTACATTTTTATTTCTTTCCTTCCAACTCTTGATTTTAATGTCTTCATTTTCTGATTGCACTCACTAAAATCTCCTATACAATATATTGTTGAAATAATAGTAGTGAGTATCTTCATCTTGTACCTCAGTTTAATGCTTCTTACTGGAGAATACTTCTAACAGCAGCAAACTTCTAGCATTTCTCTCTTTGTGTGTTTATTTTTTTAAGTATTTGTTAACCACCAATTATTTATTAGCCAGCCCTTATTTTATGTGCTTAGGATATAACTACAAACAAAATTTTTAGCCTTGAGGAACACATTATTATAATAAATTATCTTTTTCAGGTTAAGGATATTTCACTCTACTATTTTTTGCCTTGAATGTGCTAAATTTTGTCAAGTGTATTTTTATTTCTGACTCCCCCCACACGATTTGTTAAGGTACTAATCAACATGTACAGTTTTTCTAGTTTTAAATCTTCCTTGCATTTTTAGGATAAACAGAATTTGATTGTGATATATTACTTTTAACAAAAACTTTTCTGATAATATTATGTTGCTGACATTTATTTATGATGAAACAGATCTAGTTTTACATTTTAATTTGGATATCTAATTTGTTATCAAAGTTATATTGACTTTATATAATGGAATAGAGATTATTCCTTATTCTATTTTCTGTAAAAAGTTAGATGAGAAGAATCTGTTCTTTGAAAGGTGGTCATACTCAATTGTAAAATCATCTGGAAGTAATGCTTGCTTTATAGAAAAACATTATGGTAGATTTACTTTTATAGTTTTAGGACTACTCAGGATTTCTATTTTTCTTTTTTAATCTGTTCTATTCACTTCATTTGTTTCTAAATCTATTGCTATAAATATGTTGACATAGTCACCTGTTCTTTTTAAAAGTTTAATGTTATATATTTTTATTTTTAACATTTATGAGTTTGTTTTTTATACTTAAAAAATAATTTCACTAAAAGTTCATATAAACTGAAATATTTTTATGTTAATCTTGTTTGATTAAGCTTGATATTATATTTACATTTTCTTTAGATTGATTTCTACTCTCATGTTTACTTTCTTATTTTTTAGGTCTTTTTATTTTCTTCTAATATTATGAGCAGTTTTTGTTTCTCTAGATACTTAGCTGTTAATTATCAGAATTTCAATTTATTATTCTCTAATATATGTATTTGAGGTTGCAAAAGTTTCTTGCACTACCTTTAGGACATTTCATAATTTTGATATGTAGGTTTTCATTACCATTTAGTTCTAATATTTTGAAATTTCTATGTAACTTCTTTGAACCATAACTATATAGTAGAATGTTTATCAACCTCGTTATATTGTAGCTAGAAAAATATCTGTATGCTACTTCACTAAAATTTCTTGAAACTTTCTTTAATGTACAGTATGTGATACACTTTTATAACTGTTCTGCATATTCTTAAGAAAAATGTGCATTTTTTAATTTTTAGAAGAATTTCTTATATGATCAATAGATCAACATTTTTACATTTATTATTCAAATATTCTGTATCGTTCTTGAATATCTATTTGACATATCAATAATTTTAATAAGTTTGGGATACTACTCAGTGATAAGAAAAGATGAAATACAGTCATTTGTGACAACATGGATGAACCTTGAAACCACCTTATTGAGTGAAATAGGTCAGACTGAAAGAATCAGGAACCATATGACTTATAGGTGAAATATAAAACTGAAAGTAACAAAGAAACAAAAACTTATGGACACAGTCAATACTTTGGTGGTTACCTGAGGGTTAGCGGGCAGGGGGAGAGAGAGTGGGGTGGGGGAAGTAGGGAGTGGGCACCAGATATATGGTGATGGAAGGAGAGCTGATTCTGGGTGGTGAGCAATACATAGGGGATGTAATGTAGATTTACATACCTGGAAACTATCTAATTTTTACCAACCAACATCACTCCAATAAATTTAACAACAACAAAAGATCCTACAGCTAACACCATTAAAAAAAAAAGTCCTCATTAGTAAGATAAATGTCTTTCTCATTATAATTCTATAAAATTTGATTAAATATTTGGAAGGTACCTTATTATGTGGATACATATTTAAAATTATTTTATCTTCCTGGTGATTGGTTCTTTAGGTATATGGAAAGATTCTCCTCTCTACTCCTCATTATGCTTTTTAATATCTGGTAATAGTGTGGAGTAAAGAAATTGGCTCTGCTCAAAGAGAACCGTTGGTATTTCCTTAGAAACAGGAATGTCGTTGTTATTAATGGAGGATCCTTGAGCAACACTTCATAGTTTATGCCTACTAGATGAGCTGTGATGGGGTCCTTGGACCACACGGTATCTGCTGGACCTGAGCAGTGGAACAGGGGTAACTCGAGGTTTAATTCAAGCACTTGTGAAATCAATCAATTAATCATGGTTAAATAATAACTCCCCAATAAAAACTCTTGATACTGAAGATCGGGTGAACTTCAGGGGTTGGCAATAATCCATGTGTACTCTTACTCATCAGGGCTTTAGGATAGCATGTGTTGATGACATTGAAAGCTTCACCTTCGGACTTGCCAATATTCTGCCCTATATGTCTCTTCTCTTGGCTGTTTTTAATATACTCTTTCCCTGTATTAAACCATACATGTGACTATAATAGCTTTAATTGACTTCTATGAGTTCTTCCTACAAACTATGGAAACTGAATGTGGTTTTGGGAATACCCCCAAACTTGTGGTTTTTAAAAGTCTTAGGTAGACTTGGCAGTCTGAAGGATTAAAAGGATTATACCCTCAAATCTTGTGGTTTGGCTAACTCTGGGAAAATAGCTATATCCACTTTATTTTAAACAGTATTTTCTTGATATCTTTTGTTTAGACTTTTAACTTTCAATTCTTCTCTGTACTTATATTTAAGCAAGGCTCTTGTAAATAACACTAAATTTATACATACAATCCAACCTGAAAATATCTCTTTTAATCAGGAAGTTTATTATATTTATATTTATTGTGATAATTTATATATCCGGACTTGTTCCCAATAATTTATTTAAATTTTTTTATGTGCCTTAATTTTCTATGTTTCCATTTTGTTTATTATTATTATATTTTTATCTTTAAAATGACCTTTTTTTTTAATTCTACGTTTTCCTTTTTGCTGGTTTGGAATTAAACAAAATTCTATCACACATAGATTCATTAAGAATAAGAAAAATAAAAGATTTTATTTTACTTTCATTTATTCCACCTCTATGATCTTTCTTTCTTTACAAGAGATGTCCAAAAATTATCCAGACATGCCACAGTCCTTGTTGTATTGACACTGGCTGGTTTTTTCTGGATAGCCCTTATATGTAGATCTCAGATTCTGACCTTTATTATTTTCCTTCTCTTTGAGGAACTTCTGTTAGGTCATCTGATGATGAATTGCCTCTGTTTTTATTTGCGTGAGAAAGTCCTATTTCTACTACTTTATTTTTTTGATTGTTAACCTTATTGGGGTGGCTTTGGTTGGTAAAAATTACATAGGTTCCAGGTGTACCACTCTACAGTACATCATCTATGTACTGCAGTATGTGTTCACCACCCAAAGTCAATTCTTTTTCCATCCCTATATATTTAACTCCCCCAGTTCCCTCCTCACTTACCCTCTGGTAACTACTGAACTATTGACTGTGTTCATGACTTTTTGTTTTTTTTGTTGCTTTCAGTTTTATATTTCACATATGAGTGATGTCATATGGTCATATTTTTTTGTTTGTTTGTTTTTTTATGTTTGGCTTTTTTCACTTAGCATGATAATCTTGAATTACTGCCATTTGGGACAAATAAATCTACTTCTCTTTTTAATATAGAAGAGACTTTATTCTTTTACATCAGTTTTAGTCCCACAGAAAAATTGGGAGAAGGGTACAGAGATTCTTATATACTCAAATGTCGTGCCCACTACATGTTCATCACCTCCCCCCATCATCAATATCCCACATCAGAATGGTACATTTGTTTCAGTTGATAAACCTGCATTGATACAGCATCACCATTCCAAATCCATAGTTTACATTATGATTCACTCTTGGTTTTGTACATCTGTGGCTCTGGACAAATATACAATGGCATGTATTCATCTTTATACTAGTGTATTACAGGAATATATTCACTGCCATAAAAATATTCTGTGCTCCAGCTAGTCATTTCTGGACCTCCACAACACCTTACAATCATTGATATTTTTATTTTCTCTAAGTTTTGCATTATACAGAACATCACATACTTAGGATTGTATATTATGTAGCATTTAAGCAATATCTTTTATGGCTTTGTAGCTCGCTTCCTTTTAGCACTGCATAATATTTCATTGTATAAATAGACCACAGTTTATTTATTTATTCACCATGGAAGGACATGTAGGTTACTTCTAAGTTTTGGCAATTATAAATAAAGTTGCCATAAATATCTGTGTCCAAGTTTTTCTGCAGGTACACCATTTCAACTCCTTGGTTAAATACTGAGGATTGTGACTACTGGATGATATGGTAAGAGTATGTTTCGTTTTGTAAGAAACCACTGAACTGCCTACCAAAGTGGCTATACTATTTTTTATTACAACAATAATGAGAGTTCTTTTTGCTTCACATTCTAGCCAACATGTGGTATTGTCAGTGTTCTGGGTTTTGGCCATTTGAATAGGTCTGTAGTGATACCTTATGGTTGTTTTAATTTGTATTTCCCTAATGACATATAATATGGAACATTTTTTCATATGCTTATTGGCCATCTGTATTTCATCTCTGGTGAAGTATCTGTAAAGGTTTTGGCCCATTTTATAATTAGGTTGCTTGTTTTTTATTGTTGTTTCAAAAGTTCTTTGTACATTTTGGAAAATAGTCCTGTATCAGATGTGTCTTTTGCTAATATTTTCTCAAAGTCATTACTTGTCTTTTAATTCTCTTGACATTGTGTTTTGCAGAGCAGAGTTTTTATTTTTAATGAAGTCCAGCTTTTCAGTTATTTCTTTTATAGATTGTGCTTTTTGATGGTGTATCTAAAAAGACATCACCATACCCATGGTTATCTAAGTTTTCTCGTATGTTATCTTCTAGGAGTTTCATAGTTTTGCATTTCAAATTTAGGTCAATTCATTTTGAGTTATTTTTTACAAAAAGTGTAAGGTCTGAATTTAACAATTTATTTTTTAAAATTACTTAATTAATTTTTGGCATGTGACTGTTCAGTTGTTCTAGCACCATTTGTTGAAAAAACTATCTTTGGTTCATTATATTGCCTTTGTTTCTTTGCCAAAGATCATTTGACTATATTAATAGGGATATTTCTGGGTTTTCTTTTTTGTTCCATTAATCTATTTGTCTATTCTTCAGCAATACCATACTGCCTTGATTATGGTAACTTTATAGTAGATTTGAAGTTAGTTATTCTCAGTCCTCCAACTTCATTCTTCTTGTTCAATATTGTGTTGTCTCTTCTGTGTATTTTGACTCTCAATATAAACATTAGAATTAATTTGTTGATATCCCTAATATAACTTGCTGGGATTGGGATTGCATTAAATCTATAGACCAGATTGGAAAAAACTGACATTTTGACAATATTGAGACTTCCAACCATGTATATGAAATATTCCATTTACTTAGTTCATTGATTTTTTTTCATCAGAGTTTTGTATATATAAAGCTATTGCATTTTTTAAAGATTTATATCTAAGTATTTCTTTCTTTTTTTTTTTGGTGCTTATATAACTGATAACTGCGTTTTTCATTTTTAATTCCATTGGTTTATTGCTGAAAAATAGGAAAGCAATTGAGTTTTGCTTATTAACTTTGTATCTTGCAAACTAGCTGTGTTTATTAGTTCCAGGAGGTTTTTTAATTCTTTCAGATTTTCTACATAGATGATTATGTCATTTACTAACAGTTATTCTTATATCTTTCTACTTAATATAAGTAGAAAATTCATTTGCTTTTCTTGTCTTATTGAATTATCTAGGACTTTCTTACAGATTTGAAAAATAATTTTATTGGATATGGAATACTAGCTTATTTTCTTTTTTACAGTTTAACATTTTACTTCACAATATTGTGTTTGTTTGTTTTCTTGCATGGTGTTTGATAAGAAGTGTACTATAATTATTATCTCTATTTCTCTGTAGAAAAAAGTTACTCCTACCCTGGCTTATTTCAAGCCACTTTGTCTTAGTGGTTCTGGAGTTCGAATAGGATATGCCTGGGTATAGATTATTGGTATTTAACTTGCTTAGTGTTCACTGAGCATCCCAAATTTGTGGTTAGGTGTGTGCCGTGAATTTGAAGATTCTTAACCCATTATTATTTTAATTATTTCTTTACATAATTTTCTCTTTCTTTTTTCTTCTGGTATTTTAATTATGCATATGATATACCTTTTATATAAACTTACAGTTCTTAGATATTTTGTTGTGGGGTTTTTTTCTTTTGTTTTTTCTCTACATTTGTACTGGTTTCTTAGGGCTGCTTTAAAAAATTATCACTAAGTTGATGGCTTAAAACAAGAGAACTTTATTTGTTCATAGTTCTTGGGTCCAAAATTAAAGTGTCAACATGGCTGCATTTGCTTCGAATGTACCAGGGAAGAATATTTTCTTGTCTCTTTTAGCTTCTGGGGGATGTTGGCATTTCTTTCTGTATTTTGACTTATAGATGCACTATTACAATCTCTGCCGCTATCGTCACATCCCTTTCTCACCTGCCTCTGTATCTTAAATCACTTGCCTTCTTCCTATAAGGAAAAGACTTAAGGCCCACTCTAAATCCAGAATAATCTCATTTTATAATTCTTAATTTAATTACATCTGCAAAATCCTTTTTATCACATAAGGTCACATTTATAAGTTCCAGGAGTTAGGACATAAACCTATCTTTTGCCTCCTCCCTAAACCCATTGCTATATTTCAGATTAGGAGGTTTTTATTGATTTATCACCAAACTTACTGATTCTTTTTTTTGCCTGTGTTATATTTTAATAACACCTTTTAATTTCTGATGATTTTGTATGTTAATTTTTAATTGGCTTCTTAATATTCTAAGATATGGAATACATAGATAAGGGCTGTCCAGAAAGTATACAGTCATGTAACCACTCTTGTTATATTGACAATGACTGGGTTTATTCCATACAGCTCACGTATTATATCCATATTTTTTATAGCTCTCACTTCTAATATCTGAATAACTTGGTGTTATATTAGTCTTTTGGGGCTGCCATAACAAATTACCATAGACTGGGTGGCTAAAACAATAGAAATTTATTTTCTTACAGTTCTAGAGTCTGGAAGCTGGGAATCAGCATGCCAACCTGGTTGTGTTCTCATTTTCTGGCTAGCAGAAGACCACATTTTCACTGTGTCCTCACATGAGAGAGAGAGAGAGAGAGAGAGAGAGAGAGAGAGAGAGAGAGAGAGAGAGAACAGGAGCACTCTGCTGTCTATAGCTTTGCTTGTAAGACCACTATTTCTATCATGAGAGCCCCATCCTCAAGACCTCATCTAAACCTAATTACTTACAAAAGGTCCCATCTTGAAATACCATCACATTGAGGATTAGGGCTACAACATGAATTTTGAGAGGATACAGTTCAGTCCACGGCAAGTGTCTAAATACCTTGTATCTTATTTCTGGCCTTTCCTATAATTCTAGCTGCTTGAGAGTATTTTCTCTGGAGAAGTACACTGGTAGTCAGGAACACTCCTTACCCAGGATCATTCAGTCCGCATCAAGGACAATTAGCTTTCCCACCTCCCTGTCACTCTCTGTTTCATTCTCCCACAACAGTGTAGGAATTGAGCCTCAGGGTACTTTTCATTCCTGGCTGCCCACTGGTCCAAGGAGGCTTCCTACTGTTCTGATTCCTTGCGCTCCACCCCCTTGCTCGGCCCAGGCTCCCAGTCTCTGAAGCCCTGAATCCAGCCCATTTTGGCGGTATTCTTATTAAAGAACACATACAAAAAATGTATAGAGTCACTTAAAATATCTATGCTAAATTGTCATTTCTGTGCATGTTGTATTTACAAAAGTGATCGGGACTCTGGATCACTACATTAATATTTCACTCAGTCATTTTGTATATCACTGCAAATTGAAATACAAGATTTAAAATAGTAAAGTGTTCTTTTAGAGATTTATTTTACCACATTGCTGTTAGGGTCAAGGGATTAATAAATAAAACTTTCAGGTAATTCCACCCATATAATAAAGGAAATTAAGTTTCAGGAGGAAAGGTACTTTTACATGCCTTTCAGGACTATAATGCAGCCAGGGAATTACATGGCTCTAACTTTTCTTTCCTCTAAACAACAATTTCCCTCTCTGAAATATAAGTATATCATGTTTAGTCTGAAGTGAGCTTAGAAATTTGTTCATAATTTGGCACACATGGCTAAAATGGAGAGAATCCAAAGTTATATAGGAAATACAGGCATGGTACAATGGTTAATTTATAGCTTACTTTCAGCACCTCTTTTTGTTTAATGAGCTAAAATTACACACAAACTTTTGGTGTTCTTGTGTCATTTTATTTACTTATATATGCAGATTTGTGTTACCTGTACATTATGTATGTTAATAACAAGATTTTAAAAACAGGAAAATACTTATGACATAATAGTAATTGAATAAAAAGGAATATGAAGTTGTAAAAATATCTACAATTTTAGTACATTTTTATTTAATTTTCCCCAATGTATTATTTTGAAGAAATGGTAAAGTACAAAAGAATTGGAATAGAAATGAAACAAATACCAGTAGTACTGGTATGTATTTCACTGAAATTCAATAATTGTTAACTTAATCACACTTTTGCTTCCTCCCTCCCTCTCTGTCGGTCTCTCTTTAAACACACACATTCTCACACACACACACACACACACACACACACACACACACACACACACTTATTAATGTGGAACCATTTGCAGAGATCATGAAATTTACTCTTAAACAATTTAATATTCACCTTCTAAAAATAAATATATTGTCCTAAGTAAATAAAAATTCCTTAATAAAAGAAAATATCTAGTTTATACTTAATTTTTTTCAGTTTTCCCCAAATGTCTTTTATTGATTCTTCTTTTTTTACCCCAAATTCAATCAAAGATTATATATTCCCTTTGTCAGTTATGTCTCCTTAACGATTTTAGATCTAGAGCAATTACTCGTCTTTCTTTTCCTATGACATTGACTTTATGAAGAGCCCAGGGCAGTTTTCTTATAGTTAATCAACTTTTTTGATCTGATTGTTTTTTTACTTTATAGTTTAATTTAATCATCTGTGAGGGGGAACCCCAAAGAAACCAGAATTATCTTCTGGAGGGCAGGCCCCTTGTAGTACCAACTTTCCCCACTAGGTGGGTGTTCTAGGAACCCATCTGCATCAGTGTGCCAGCTGCCATTGTTATGAGAGGCCGTGTTCAGCTTCAGCGAATTTTTTTGGAGACCCACTCAACGTGTTTGCTCATATAATGAAGGGTGATTTACACAAACAATGTACGGTTTGATAATGCACCAGCCCACAGGGCACTGAGTGTTCAGCAGTTTTTGACCAAAAATGACATGACTCCCATGCCCACCCTCCATATTCACCTGCTCTCCCTGCAAGTGACTTTTTTTGTTTCTCAGAATGAAAAATGTCCTCAAAGGGAAATGTTTGCTGATGTGAAAGAGGTGAAACAAAAAACAGCAGAAGCACTAAAAAGCACAAAATTGATGAGTTTAAAAACTGTTTTGAGCAGTGGAAAAGCACCTTAGGTACATTCCATCAAATAGAAAGTACTTTGAAGGTGAATGAAATTTAAACATGTAAGAATAAATACACGTTTCTTTCTAAGTAAATTTTATTTGGGGGGGGTCCCCAATCATACTTTATTTCTTGTAAACTGGAGATCCAGAGATGTCACTAAATTCGGGCTCAATACTTTTGGTTGTGATAATTTATAGAAAATGCTGTCTAATTCATACTGCATAGCCTCAAATGAAGCAATACTAGGTAGTCTCACACTATCAATGCTAAGTTTGGTCATTTAGTTAAGGGATGATTTCCAGATATCTCTATTCCAAAGGTACATATTCTTTTCTTATCATTTGTAAGTATTTTGAGTGGCTATACTTTGGTACCAAGTATACTGTTCCTCAGTGATTTTTCTTCTAATGACAGTAACATAAACTCATGAACTTTGCTTAGATCATGAACCAACTCACCATTTTGCATAGTACCAAAGGCAAAGCTTATGTCTTCTTGTGGATAAAACATTCCAGCTTCTGGTCATTAAACCATACATACCTAACTCCCACCTTTTCTCTCACACTTGTAACTTCTACATTTAAAACAACTTGTGGTATCTTGTGCACTTAAAACTCGTTTGTATATCCTCGGTTTCCCCAATTTTTCTTTTCTTCCTTTGAGCTTGGTAATATATGTTTATTTTGATGCTACTAAGTCTATTTAAATCCATTTTGGCCCCAAGACAGATACTTGAGTGCAGACAAATAGAGGAAGAAAAAGAGTACGAATAGGAAGAACAGGAGGAGGAAGATGGGAGGTGGGAGATGATGAGAAGGAAAAAGAGAAGACGCATAAAAGAAACAGGTCAATGGCCAATTAGAAAAGATTCTTGGACAGTAGCAATTTCTTTGCAGCATTTGTATACGTCCTGTTATTTCTAGCCATAAAAGGACACTTCTTGGTAAATTAAGTTTTTTGATACAGCAAAAACAAGCAGGATATGCTTATGTCACAAGCAGCTGATAGGATGAGGAGGATAAATGTAAAAATGTTTGTGACTCTCAGCCTTCTGCCTTTGTAAATCAGAACTACTCATATTGAAATGATTGGTTCTTTTAATAAAAATAATGATTCTAGAAATGACATTTCTTTTATTTTAATAAATTTAATAGAAATTATAGAAATGAGTTTTGATTTCTGTACTGCTTTGAGTCTTTTTGATGTTGAAACATTTGCATTTTCTGAACATGAACGTGATTTTTTTAAAAACAGTTGGAATTTGTTGAACTAAGCCTGGTAACTAAGAACTGTGAAATAAACAAAGTGACACTAATTCGGTAACATGAAAAATATTTTCAGCCCAGTGCCTGTTCTAGATGAAAAAAAAAACAACTACATTAATTGTTAGGTGATGAGGGTTAACTCAAGGAGTATTAGGCATAAACCTGCAATATTGTAGCTTGGTCCCCCACCCGCCCAAATCAGATCCTGTGATAAACATGAATGCAGGTAGCTTTTTGAGAAGGTTCTCACAGAAAGTATAGGAATGGAAAAGGGATAGAGGTTATGATTATGAGTTACTACTGCTAGCATCATGTCAGTTGGGCTCAATCCCATTGACCACCCTTTGAATCACTGTGTAGAATATATTCGGGAATTACCCCACAGGACAGAGAAGCTGGGATGTTTATCAGTGACTCATGTCTCTCATTATTTTGGAGGTTACTCTTGGGATCATTAAATCCCCCAGAACTCTTCAGATGTGGGCAGTCCGAACAAGTTCTCATCAATCCAGAGAAAAGCCTCAGGCAGTAAAGCAGACAGATTCCCCATCAGCAGTTATATAAAATGTCTACCTTAGCTTCATGTGAACTCAGATGGAAGCTGAGCATTTGCAGTGGGGCATAGCAGCATCTGCTGTAGGGAAGGATGAAGATTTTTTGAGGACTGAAATAGAGATAAAAATAACTTCTTTTTTTAATAATTCTGCCAGTGCCAGATCTAACCATGGTCACCAATATCATTCATAGGTCACCACGCTGTTATTCTTGTTCTAGACTATAGTGTAAGGGCTTTGCTCTGTCCACAGAGAGAGGCATATTTCATGCACTTTGAAGAATGGGGTGGGAAAGAGTTATAGTAATTCTCCCTCTCCAAACTTTGTTCACATGGAGAGTTTTTCTTTATCTCTACATATATTTTCCATAGCTCCTTTAAAAAATGATGTGTCTTGGACTCTTTGACTAGCACAGTCTACAGTAATATTTTTCAAATTAAGTAGTCATTTTCATTTTGCTCCAATATCTTTGAAAGGACAGACTGAGAATGTTGCTTACAGGATTAAATCATCTACAAGAGTTCATTTACTAACTATTCATATAAGTGTCCAAGTACTCAGATATGAATCTAAATTTCTGTGGTCTGGAAATTGTCTCTGAACAGTTACTTTATTTGGGAATATAATTTGAGTTAGAAGTCCTTGGAGAACAATTTTGTTTGTTTTTTGTTTGCCTCGTTTTTGTTCTTGGTGGAGGTTTTTGTTTTTTTGTTATTAAACTGTAGTTTGATAGTTCTAACTTGTATTTTGGATAGATTCCATGAAGTTAGAAGGCATGTACACTTTTTTTTTTCTTTTTCTTTTTGATAAAAAGTTATCCACAGTGTCTTAAACATCAGAAACAAGATTTGTTTAAAACTTCTATAGAAATTCAGGTTGATTCTTGTACTGTGTGTTAATATGTAATGGTTTTTTATCCATCTGCCTTCCTTTTATTTATTATTATTATTAATTAATTAATTAATTAATTAATTTGATGTGTGTTAAAAGGATACAAAAGATTTTGGTGATGACTATATTTTCCAAACTTATTCACTGAGGTTTGAAAAACAACTCAAGTAAAGCAAAAATCTCAGATAATTCTTCCTTGGGATCTGGCTATATTGTGCATAACTTGTATAAACGAAGGCAAGTGCATCTTTCTAGATCTCTGTTTACTCATTTAGTAAACATACATATTTACAAATTTAGCATGAGATGATCTCATAGATCCTTTTATTCTCCAAAATTGTGATTTTTAAGAGGTATGAGAGCCTTTTGCTATTTCACATGTTTCAAAAATGCTTCTGAGCTAGTTTCCTTAAACTGATTAGTATAGGTTCAGCTCAATAAAATGAGCAAGATATCCTTAGACACTCTAATAATCTTGTCATTTCCATTGTGAAGATATAAACTTAGTCACCTAAAATTTAAGACCAGCCAATCTTAAAATAACACAAAGAGATCAGAGATTGGTTTAATGTCCTCTAACACTCTGAAAACCCAAATGTTTTATGGGGTGGGAAAGGAGAGAAAAGAACAGTGAAGACAGAGAAGGAATTGCAAAAACCGTGTTCCTAGTAATCTCATGGCCTAGGAAATTGAGTCAAAGAGTCAGGGATCATTATCACACTGGAATCAATACTCATGCTCTTTCAGAAGTTCCAGCTACCACAGCAATCGAGATTTACCCCCTGGGCATTTAGATTTAATTAGACAATGTCCACCAGGTGGCGCCAAACTGCAGCTATGATCCAGGTAAACTTGAATCATTTTAGTCTCCTGGATCATGCAGTCATCCTGGTCATTTCATAAAACTTGAAATAATCAGACATACAAAATCTAGAAAAGCTTTCTTCTTTTTTACATTTTCAACCCCATTAAGAATGAATGGTGTCAGCTTTGATAAGTCCGCCTCACTGTTTACAGGTCATATTGAAAACTTTTATTTAGCATTGTCTAAAAGCCTGCCTTATTTTTCCCCCTGATCATTGATGTTGTATGGTTTAGTCTCAAAGGAATGGCAATCATTTACTAAATTTCCATTTCCACATTCCTTTGCAAATGCTGTTCTCCATTTGGATACCTTTCCCATCACACTCCCTGTGCTCTAGGTCTAATTAAAACTTTACTTTAGAAAAGATCACACCTGAACTTATCTACCTCAAAGATGTTCTCTTTTGTGAAATCTTTTATGCCACTTCCATCCATAAAGGCAGTATTATTAACCTCAATTTTTCTGATCTTCCTAAAGACTCTTTTCATATTTGTTATCATTTCTCACTTTAAAGTATCATTATTGGTATTTATCACTTTGCCACTTAGAATGTAAACTATTCTAGCACAGAAAAAAAATCAATCTTGTCATCTTAGTGTCACCAGTGTCTAGCATCACATCTATCACATACTATATCTTCAATAGTTGTGTCTTGAACAAATAAAACAGTGTTTGAATAAAAATACACGTATATCTACTTTTGTAAATTACATCAAGTTTAAACAAATTAGTGCAGCTAAGCATTTGAAAGGAGCAACTAGTAATCTTTCTATATTTTTATGTATTTTTTTATTGTTTTTGACAGAGCGAGAGAGAGAGAGAGAGAGAGAGAGAGAGAGAGAGAGAGAGAGAGAGAGAGAGAGAGAAAGAGAGAGATACAGAGACAGAGAGAGAACTGAACTGGGGGAGCTCCCAGTTCAGCACATGGGTCCGCACGGGCCGGGGCCGGGATTTGATCCTTGGTCTCTGGCGCTGCAAAGTGAGCGCTTAACCCACTGAGCCATCCCAGCTTCCCCGCAATCTTTCTATAATAAGCAAATAGTCCTTTTCTAATATAGGTAAGCATTACATCCTTGTTTCCTTAGTCCCTTTGCTGTATCTTATAGCAAATACTCATGAGTATTATATCATGTTATACAGTAACAGTCTGGAAATATTTATATGTATTGCTCTACCCAGAGTTAGTTTATAGGGCAGAGTAAATATACTTGGTGATGAACAAAATTATGTTCATTGTGGTCTTATTATAAGAGAGACTAGCATACCATGTATTCCACAATTCTGACTTTCCTAGTCCAGATCTTAGCTACAGTGGTAACCATTAAATGATCATTGGCATGTGGCTTTTTATAGATACCTAAAATGCTCCAGTTGAGTTGCTGAGTTCAAGATCAGAAGGTGGTTTATTTCAAGAATTGGAAAGGATCTAAGTCCATATGTCTCATTTTTACTGATGAGGGAATTAAGTCATAAGAACGTTAGATGGATTTCCTCATTGCTTATTAATAGGAGATTTGCAACCAGAACTCCACTTACTCCTACTCCACCCTTTACTTTCCCTTGACCCACAGAGTTAATAGATCATCATGATTTACTTAGTTTATGACTTGGATTAACAAACAAATATGAACAGTTGTAGAAGAAAAATGCCTGCGAATGGCAATTTAATTATAAACCATAGGCTAAAGTCCTCCTCTCAACAACCTTCCACCAGAAACTGATATTAATACTCACTTCAATTCCAGTGTTGTGGTTTTTAAATCCCATCTCTGCTCCTGACTTATCCTCTAGAATCCTATCTATATTTGATCTAGTTGGGGATCTTACTTTGGCAGTTAAAGGACTTGGAGTGTCCCACAAGGGGCTGTTTGCTTTCTTATCTAATCTGTGGTGCATCTAGCAGCAAAACAGCCATTTCACAGACTCAGTTGAGCAGCAGAAGGTTGTTTAAGGATACACAATTCCTGTCACTTTTATTGTGTAGTTGACTAAGTAATGTGAAGACTTTCCAGCTCCTGACTACGTCACATATTTGTAATTTTCTCTTTGCAGCTCCAGTTTGCTTCCCCTCTTTAGGGCTAGGTTCCAACTCAGAAGATCCAGTGAAAGTTTTCTGAATAGGTGTGGCCTTCCTCTGTTTAGGCAACACAGATTAAGAAGCCTAGAAAAAGCAATTTGCTGTTGTTTTCTGAATTCTCTGCTACCTCCTGAGTTGTGAAATACTTGGAACAACAGTTCACTTGGCCTAAACTTTTCACCTGTTTCTTCCTTTTTCTATTTTTTAAATTTAATTAAAAAAAAAAATCAATGAATTATAAACACGGTTTTAAGAAAAAATATTCCTATTACTATGTTGTAGTCCCCTGTGAGGTGTTGGATGAAGCTTTGTACCCTATGGGCCTGTCTGCCTTGAACATTTAAGTACCCAGGAGGCCCTGTAATGCCTATCAAGGCTGATACCAATTTTGAAACCTGGGTAATCCCTGGGTATAATCCAAGACTGTGAGTTCCTTCTTGGCAGGCCAGGCCACCTGTTAACAAATCAGAAGCATGCAGGGAGTTTACAACCACTAAGCAGAAAGAAAATAAAGTTGTTGATGTCAGAAGCTTTATAAATTACAGCTCAATCTCAGGAAAGGGGCAAATTATGAGGGTAGAAAGTGGACAACTGCAGGAACACCTGACTCTAATCACAAACTGGAGCCTTTTCAACTTGCAGAAAATTCGGATGTGGAAAAGGAACAACAATTCTGTTTGCCTGTGGCCAACAAACAAATGCTACTCAGTGATGCTACTCATCAGAGCCTGATTCTGAGTTTTACCCATTGGTTCTTCCAGCTAAGAGAGCAGTGGGGCCCCTTTGTTTCTACTTGCGGGGTGGTTTCTGTATGCAGATCCTTGGCAGATCACAGGCCAGTTTATTAGTCGGTAGTAAAATGAGAAACTCAATTAGCTTTTTATAACATTAGCTGTCCATTCTTCTGAGGAATTAATTTTTCTCCTTTTATTTGCTATTCAAATGTCCACTACTTTATGAAATAATAGAGGGAATGAAGAATGGACGGTAGAGTTTTCATTTAAATGTCTTTGCTGGCAAAATTACAAGTTGGCAAACCTAAGTCATTCTTCACAGTTTAATGGTTCTTAATAATAAGCCAAGGAATTGTTAAAGTTTATTTTAGTAGGTTCAGTTCATTTTAGCAGATTTTTTCATTGACCAAAGAGTTTGGATATTAGAACAAGAATGGGTCTCTCTCTACTGCAGCAAGGTTTTGTTTGATCTAATGGTTTCCAAGGAAGGAAAGTGGGTGTGTGTCGGATCCAATACTCGGTTATATCTTCCCATGATACTCACTGGATTGTCACCGTTCTTGTATATTTATCTCTCCTTGGATGTCTGCACACCTAAAATTAGCTATATTAAAAATGATGTTCACAGATTCCCCTCCATCTGTGTTTTATGTGTCCTTTCCTGTTACACTGATTACTACCAGTGTCAGTGTTGGCCTTACCTTCCTTTGTTCAGGCACCGCTGATTAAAAATTCTCAAATAGGCTGATGAAATTTACCAGGGTTACAACCCCTCACCCCCAACACACCACCTCCCAGCTGCTGAGCTCCTCCCTACTCCTTCTACTTCTCCTTTTCTCTGTGGACTCTCCTCTGCTCCCCACAGATATTTTCTCTCTTTATATTCAGAGCCCCAGTCTTTATTCTGGCTACTCAAGATTCTCAATTGTGAAATCCCCAAACATGTCTGTCTCAGCCACCCCTCAACAAGGGCCAGTCCATTCCTGAATTCTCTCCTCGGTTAGACTTCCTGTCCTGTGTTTTATTCTTGAAAGCCTGAAACCAGGCTTGCCCATGACAGCTACTAAAATGAAACTTGTTAGTGACTGATTATGACCTAATATGCAAACACCGTTCGGACTATTTACTTACAAATGGATATAGTGAGGTAACCAGAGGACTGACTAAAAGAGTGCAATTTTCATGTGATAGGTTTAAATAGACTGCGACTGCCTGCCTACTTTACTTAAATATAAGCATATATGCTATTATTATGGTCTGAGGTTAGTAATGTTAGACATTAAAAAAAAAAAAATCCTTTCTCTCCCTTGTTATACTGCAGCAGTAATTCCTGCTGGGTTTTTTTTTGTTGTTGTTTTTATTGACATCTTTCTCCATAATGCTTATGCTAATTCTCAACTGAACCACTATGGTGGCTTTTCAACTGGTTCCTTGTTTGTAGTTTAGCATAATACTCCATTCTTACGCTTTACTCTCCTAATTCCCAATCAACTATTTTTCAGTTCAGCTATCAAAACAATTTTTTTGTAATATAATCCTGTACCTTAGAAGCCCTTACTAATTTCTTGTGGCCTATTGTTGTTACCCTCTTTGACTCCACTGGCCTCATGGCCAAGTAGAGCCTACAGAACTCAGGGCATTTAAGAATACTCTACTTTTCCAAAAGCTATTTCCTCTTCTTGGAACACTTACCTTCATCTTAGAAGATGTAGTTCCAGTGTCTCCCTTCTACTGTTCTATACTGTATGCCTTTTACATCCCTCAGAATGCAACATTCGAAATTGTAGTCATTGATTTATCTGCCCACCTCACTAGACAGGTATACCTGAGGCTTGGATCTCAGGTTCTTCCCATTTTTATTTCCAATGTTTAGCTCTATCCTTGATGTTGAGAAGTTGCTGTCAAAATATGCTTTGAATGTATGTACGACTATCCCCTTAGTGACAGAAATTCCCATTGTGGCTTTTTTGTAAGTAAAGGGCCTCTCTTCTATTCAGAGTCTATATTATGTGCTCTCTGTTTTAAAGTCTAGAGACTTCGAGTTACTAGGAATTTTGATTACAGCTTTAGAGGAAATTCACTTTACTTCTTTCATTTACCTCTGCAGACCTGAACAATGACATACCACTTGGCTTGTCTCCTGTTTCATCTTCCTGTTGTGTTTCACAGCATGCCCTCTTCTTCCACCTTCATGTCCCCATATTAGAAGGTGATGAAATGGAAATTAACAGTTGATGGTGGATAAAATGATGCTTTTTCACCCTCTGCCCCTATATGGAATACAGGAAGCAAGAGAATAAAATTTTATAGGGTTATCAAAACAGTAACATCTACAGCAGAAATTCAGACACTAGAAGTTGAGACCTAGTTTCCAGTTCCAACTATGTCACTGTTTATGTAACAAATCACTTAATTGCTCTGGATTTTGTTTCTTTATCTATAAAATATGATTTGGATTATATGATTGCTGAGAAATCTTCTTTCTCTAAGATTCTATGACTACATCTTTATTTACTCATATAATTAACATGTTTATGAGTCAATCAAGCATAAATGGAAACGTGACAAAGATAAATCCAAAGATAAGAAGCACTATAAGACATTTAAAGAAGAGAAAGCAGTCTTAAGATCAAGTACTGGGGGAAGTAAAGCTCAGAGATTCTGAGTACTTTCCAAAGATTATCAGGCAAAGACCTAGCTGTCCCTATTCCAAGTCCAGTGATTTTTAATATTTTATTATGCTATGGTTAATAAACCAGTAATGTAGGAGTAAGATATAACATGCAGCTCCCAAGACATAAAAAAACTGTTTAAAAGCATTATGTGAGAGAAGGTAGGAAAAACAAAACAAAACACTGTCCCTTAATCAAAAGAAAGCAAAAACACTTGAAAAATGACAGGGACGAAAAGGCAATTATTACTTCATTCTTCCCTCACAGATGTCAGCCATGATCTAATCATCTGAGCAGACAATGATGTGATGGGAGGCAGAGAACCACACTAAAGTGGAGACAGATAAAATGACTGACTCAGACTGGGTGAGTTAAATCCGTTGATCTTGATAACTTTAACAATAAAGAACTGAAAGAAGTAAGCATAGTCATAGTTGAGCCACAAAAAGTTATCTTCAAGAACTCACAGAGGGCTTAAAGTGGCTCCGAACTGGACTATATCATATCTGTTCTTTCAGAGGAGGCTTATGGACCACCATGAACACTGTTGATTTACCAGAAGGGAGAAAGATGAACTCAAATGTTGTTTTTTTAGTGCGTAGGAGATAATAGGGTTGTAGTCAATGGAACTTGTGGGAATAAAATTATAA
Source organism: Craseonycteris thonglongyai (assembly GCA_004027555.1). Lineage (NCBI taxonomy): Eukaryota > Metazoa > Chordata > Mammalia > Chiroptera > Craseonycteridae > Craseonycteris > Craseonycteris thonglongyai. Next base: position 8,216 of record PVKE010019692.1, on the reverse strand, counting down.
AATATTTGACTACATGTGATTTTGGGATTATGCAATATGTCGCTTTCATTTATAGAGGAGTCAATTGAGCCTTAGAGAAGTTAAAACAGAAATTCTGAAGAGTTCATTATCTGGGAAGCTGGGATGGCTCAGTGGGTTAAGCACTTGCTTTGCAGCCCCAGGCACCGAGGATCGAATCCCAGCCCGGCCCAGGTGGACCCATATGCTGAGCTGGGGTGAGCCCCCAGTTCAGTTCTTGCCGGGGCCTATGTGGGAGGCTCCTAACCCAGTTCCTGCCCTGCACAACCCTGCACTCACCTGTGGAGTGAAACTATATGGAAAACTAATGCTGTCAACTATGGAGACTGCTCTGGTTCTCTCTGTCTCTCTCTGCCAAAAAACAATAAAAGTAAATCTTTAGGGAAAAAAAAAAGAGTTTATTATCTAATAACTCAAGGACCATGTAGCAAGTTTGAGAAGCTGTGGTGATAAATAATGCAATACTTATTGACTTTTTTGTGTGTGTGTGTCTTATCTAAATGATTTTCTTCTTTTGGGCAGGTACTAACTCTTATACATCAGAAAAGGAGGCCAAAACTAGAAATTCTGGCACCATACAAATATGAGAAAGAACCTCTCAGCTACAATTTGCAAAATAATCAAGATAGTGAAACGCCACAGGTTATGCTCCACAGTTACACTTCAGAGAGAGGAAAATACTTTTTTAGTTCAATAAATAGCTGCTACTTTTTCACTTTCTCTTTGTAACTCAGGCTTCTTAACTTTAGCTCTGAGTGAATTCAGTGAGCAAGAAAGCTAGTCTTACATCACATAACTAACTTTAAATGAACGTTTCATATAAAAATATGGCTTTCTAAAATATTCTTTTTCAAATTCAAAACAGTCCTTGTTGAATTAAAAGTATTTTGAGTAATTAAGTGAATGGCATTGGATTCCTAGCCCTTGACTTTTAATTGGCGTATTTGAACTTCTATCGGGCCTTGAAACTCACTTCCCATGCGATTTTCTGAGGTACTTATTGAAAATCATTGGCAGAGCTGTGCCTGTGGTGGGGAAAGAAACAAATTTCAGTTAAAATCTGTCATCGCAGGCACCAGTTGCCAGTCTGAAGATATGGCCTAGAATCATTAACCAAGTCTTTTCTTTATGGGATAGCACTTCTCTATGCGTTTTGTCTCTCCAAATTTCCTTCCCTGATCAAAATTCTATAGTCCTTTATTTCACTTCCTTAGGATATTTTTGAATGACAGTTCTCTTAGTAGTAAGTGGGTTCTGGTTATAAGTTACTTTATATTTATACTGAATTATAGTTAGTATAAGTAACTACTCATTTAAACAGGTGTTTTGGAAGAGAACACCTTAAACTAAAGATATTCCCCAGTTTCTGGTAGAAATCACATTCTGTTGCTGGCTGGAGGAATAGAATGCTATATATTCCTATGGAAGAGGGGGAAGAAATCAGGAAACCCAAGAGGTTTTCATGGGTAAATGTAGAGAGAGTGTAAATTGTGAGAAAGAACATTTAAAAAATAATTTTTAATTTAATGAATACTTATTAACTCCCTACTAGAATGTAAGACAGTCAAGTTTGCAGGGAACAGATATTTGAGACCAACTCATTTCATTCTTTATTTCCGTTTCTGCTTAGATATCTTTAGGACCTGAAGGTTCAAAGGTAGTCATTCTATTTTTTAAGAGCACCAAAGCTTATTAGTAGTGCATAGAAAAAGTTATTTTTTGTCAAAACTATATCTAACTTTTTTTTTTTTTACCTACCGGCCCTACTTTTTTATCTTCCATGTCAACATAGAACAATTCTCATGTTGCATATTACATCTCTTCCAATATATTTGAGTAAGTATTTGTATGCCCTAGTACATGCTTAATAGAGGTTTTATAAATGTTTGATTATTTTATCAGTTTTTATCCTGGAAAGTTTTCTTGTATTGTGCAAAGCCCACTTGCTATTATTCAGCAGCTATACTCTGATGAGGGACACAATTCTACAGTATTGTAAAATGTTTAAGTTTTGTGTTAATGTCATATGAGTGTAAAAAGCTAACTTCAGAAGTTTTCTGGTTACACATATTCGTTCTTCTAATTCAATATGTGGAAATCTTCACTTATATACACCTGCTTGGATAGATTGTGGGAAGACCACAGACAAGTGATTAAACGAGATGTTTCGGGTGAAACATGCTATTTCTTTTTACTGTATAAAATAAGGAACGTTTCTGAGTCATTGCCATCTTGGAATGTAATACCAAACAAATGAGAACCAGACCACAAACAGTGGGGCCAAGTACATCATTACTGAGTGAGTAATGTGAACAACTTACATAAACTGTGGCTAAAACTGAGTTTTTAGCAGACGACCATAACCTTTTGATTGCATCAAGAACAGTTAAAAGCCCTTTAATCTGCATGTTGTCCTTCAGGAAAGAAAAACTCATCAATCCAATTCATAATCTCTAAGACCTGCAATTTTTCATTAAGATTTAACCCTATTTTTCTTTGATTCTTATCCCAGCAGCAGAGGTAGCTGAAGAGAATTAGCTGGAGTCCAAATATGTTGCTTCTATTGATTGTAGCAAGGGCAGCATGTTACCAGTTAATGGTTAATACACTCTCTTCCTTTAAAGCACCGTGGAGTGGCTCTGAAACTTTAGTGAATGGAACAGTTTATATATTTATTTCAAATACCTATGTTATGTGTTGAGTTTCTTATCCTTTAGAAAACAGATTTTCATTTATATCAGAATCATTTCTTCTTAATTATTATAAACCACATCTGTCCACAACCCTATATCATTGAGATCTGTTTTCTTTCCACAAACAAACGAAAGACAACATGACTTTTTATCAGAGTCTCTTTAAAATGGGTGCATAGAACATCAGTAACTCTTTCTGGGAAGAAGATTAATTTGTTTTTTCTTTCTGGTTTTACTCTCTAAATGACATTAGTGTGCACAGCACTGCTCTTTTAGCCATGTATTCAGAGCACCTAGTTATATATTGGGCTTCACTAATATCTATCTCATAGATGAGTCAGATTTAATATTTTGGACACTTTCTTATTCACATTTGAATGAGAGTCTAACTTGTTCCTGTGTCCTTGGGAAGATAAAAAGACAAACAAATAGAAAAAAAACAAGAAGTTAAATTTTTTTTTTTTTTTGCAGAGTACTTGTGTTCTTCCTCCCTCTCTCTTCTATTGTACTTTCTGTACTGGAGTAGGAACCCCTACTCCAGACCAACTAAATCATTATCAATACTTTAATAAGAGACTTAGGTAATCCACATATATATTAAAATTAGTTAAAAGCTGTTCTACAACTAATGAATATGTAAAGTTATGATTAATATAAAATATTCTCACTTTGAAACTCCCATTGTCCTGCACCTTCTACCTCTTTCTCTCTTGTCCCCACCTCTCAGCCCAAAACTTCTCAGTATTAATTTCCTTCTATTGACACCTCTTGGGGGGAGGGGAGCTGTATGTAATTGGAATATCCATGCATACAATCCAATCAATATCTTGGCTCTTCAGCTCTTGACTTTCTCTTTTCCAGTCATCTCCTCCATCCATCTCACCAATTGGTCCCATGATCTTACCCTACTCCTATTGAAAATTGAAACCCTACCATTATTAAAGATGGTTAATTCACCATAATATCAGTTTTAATCATCCTACTCATTAATATCATGCACTAATTTTTAATTTCACTCCCTCTGGTACTCAAACTGTGAGTTTTTTATCCCACTAGAATATACAATTTATTTAATTCTCTCACTTTTTCTTTTGCATTACATTCATCACATGCTGATAGCTATGCCTGTCCTAAATCTCATGGTCCATCAATAATCACTCCCTTGAATCTGTTTTCAATGTGCTTTTACTTTGTCTTGCTTTGTTATATTGTGCTCAACTTCCCAAAAGCTCATGACTTGCTAACTTTAACTCTTCACTAACTTCTTATAAGCCTTAGCACAGTTCAGCCTGGCTGAAGAAAGACTTAAAATCATGCTAATGATCATACCTTCACCTGCGGAGGTCATGGTAAAAAATATGACAGTGTAGGTCGTGTGCATGGAGAGATACATTTGTTACTAGTGTGTGCTAAAATGCAGAAAAAATAAAAATAAAAACACTGCGATTATGATAAAATACATGATTTTTAACATTTAGGGTATTTAGATGTTATTAAACAAAGAAATATAAAAATATGAAGAATAAGAAATTATCTTGCCAAATAACACGACTTATGCTGTAATTTTTTTGACTGTGACCCCTGCAGAGTTAAAGACCATTAGTCTCCAGTAAAACCTTAGGGTGGCTAGAAAATTCTGCATTTTTCTGTCCATTTAGGCAATCAGTGTTTACTCAAATATCTCTAGCACAAGTCTTCAGCACAGTCACTCTTCCAATGATCATGTCTTCCCCTATCTTCATTCTCAGTTGATGACATTACTTATTTCAGAAGTATAGCAGCAATAAAATCTTTCTCCCATACATGTATATCCATATACAGTAGACTCCCAGTAAACCGGAACTCAGGCAACTGGCACTCTTAAGCAACTGGTATAACAATACTTTTTTTCTAGTTAATTGAGAATTCTGGGTATATATATTAGGCATCTACCATTCCCCATAGGTGCCAGTTAACTGAGAGTCTATAGTACCTAAAAGTGCATGCCTTTTTATTTCCTATTAAGAAATATGAACTGTCCTTGTTCCTAGAAAGTGCAACCTCTATTTGGGTATTAGATTCTATTTTTATTTCCTACCTTAAGACTTAGTTATAAAAATTCTCCTCACTCTCTTATATGATCAAATTTTTCCTCTATATTGGATCCATTGGTACAGACTATAGTATAATTTCTCCCATTGAGAAATCTCCAATTTCTCTCTTGAGGCTCATACCTTGAAAGCCATTGTTCTTTTTTTCTTCTTCCTTTTACAGAAAACCTCCTTGAAGGGGATATTTGTGTATGTCCACATTTTTTCTCTGCCTCTTTATTAAAGTCACCTCAATAAGGTGTTTGCCTCTAGCTTTCCACTAAAATATTTCTTGTCAAAGTCATTAATTTTCATGTTTCTATATGCCATAGTTAATAATCAGTACCACTTTGCTTCATCTACCAACAGCATTTGACACAAACGGAAAATTTGTTCTCTCTTGAAATAATTTCTTTACTTGGTTTTCTGGGTATCACACTCTGTTTGTGCTCTTACTTAATCAACTATTCTGCTTTACTGGCTTCTCATTGTTTCCCGAACTAATTTCTGTTTCTAGCCTTGGACCCACCCCAGATCTCTAAACTCTTATAAGCAACATCCTACTTGATCTCGCCAGTTGGATGCTGAATAAACAGTTAATACTTAACATGCCCCAAACTGAATTCTCATACTTCATCTTAAAACTTATTTCCACCTAGTCTTCCCTGTCTCATTATACGGCAGTTGCATTTGTCCAGTTGCACAAGCCAAGTCATCCTTGGCTTCTCTACCAGAAAATCCTGTCAGCATTACCGTCAAAATGTATCTAAAATCTGACCACTTTTTCACTATGACCTCCTACATCCAAGCATCCACCATTTCTCACTTGTATTACTATGAAAGCCTCCTTACCAGTTTGCCTACTTATGCCCTTGTCAATCCACCCTCTAGCCTCTTCCTATTACAGCAGTCACAGTGATCTTTTAAAATCATGTTTGTTCCTACTTCTCTTCTTAAAACCTTTCAATATGCCTATCACACTTAGGAAAAGCCAGACTCATTACAATGACCCTAAATTATCTACATCTTGTTATTTTTCATCTCATTTCTATTGCTTCTTCTTATTTTTATTCTAATCTAGCCATAAATGTCCTGCTTCAGGGCCTTTGCACCTGATATTTCTTCTATCTGAAACATTTTTTCTCAAGTTCCTCCCACATTTAGGAAGCCTCTGTTTATCTAACTCTTCATTTATTATATTCCACTGATATCTATGTCTATCTTTATATCATTGCCTACAGCCAGGTCAAGGGCGATAACTTGAGAAAATTTTGTTCACTGCTGTATCCTCAGTGCCTTGTTCAGGGCCAAACATATATTTATGCTCACTATATATTTTCTAATTGACCAAATGAACATAGGAATTATCTATTAGCCCAGTTCTGAGGTACTAAAATTATTTGTGCCCCAAACTTCCTGATTTATCCCGAGATTTTCACTTAATCATAGACCTATATATTTTTAAAACTTCGCAAATCACCTAATTCAATACCATCTCCACAGATGGAACGTTTAAAAGTTCTCTTTTGTTTTGCTTATGGACACTGACCACAATTGTGCAATGGCTGCTCACTGGTGGCTGCCCTCTTCTGTAGGCACTCAGCATTGATGAGACACCGGGAGCCCAATTACATATTATTATGGTGGAAAAATCTCTCTATTATTAATACCTGTATGAATTTTAACAAGAACCTAGTAAAATGCTGTGTACCCTGTGGGTGCTTAATAGTTAAGAAGTGAATGACTACAGTAATTGAATCCACCTGAAATTAATTATTTTATCTTAATCATTTTTTCTCCAGGTTGATAACAAGGCAAGCCTGTTGCAATTTGTTTTTGGTTGTTACAATACATACATGCATAGTGCCCCCTGGAGATCCCCAATATATGTTAATTGATGATAAAGTGGATAGTACTCTTGCTGGCATCTGTTATGGATTTTCAAAGAAATCTCCCTAGTATATTATCATAGAATTTATTCAATCTAGAAACGTTTCCAAAACATATGTTTATAGTTTGATATTTTGAACTGTTCCAAGAATGAATTCTCTTCACTGGTGTTCCAGCCTCCTGCCTGTCTCCCCTTCAATCCATTCTTACATCATTGTTGTGTTACATTCCCGAGTCATGGCTCCAATCAAGCCATTTTCCCACTGGAACAGCGTTAATGGTTCCCTACTGAATGCCAAATGAAGTCCAAATTCATCAACATATATGTAAAGTGACGAGCCTAGTAGCTGCTCCACTGCTTATATCCAATACTGTTCAAACTATGTTTTGTGAAACAGTTGAGCCATATGAGATGTTAACAGTTATTCTGTGAAAAATGATTAGAAGCCAAATAAGTATAGGAAATGCTGGGGTAACGTGAAGCCAGCTTCTTGACTCCAGGACTTCGTAGTCTTTAAAGTTCTTAATGTGAATCTCTGTAAGGGAGATTAATTTGACTATACAACTATATATTTTTTTCAAGTGAAGCTGCTATTCTGCAAGACACTGGCCTTCCCAGGCAACACAGTTTGGGAGATGCTAAACATGACTTAACTCTCAGATTATTATCATGCAATGCAAGGTTCTATTCATTACCTAACTAGTTGGCCACAATTCTTGGTACTCCCTACAGCCTCTTCGTATTTCTAAATGACTGACCATAGAATAACACTTAATACCTCTGTCTAAAATGGCTTATTGACAACCATCTTAACTTATGTTCACCTTCAAGAATTCAACTAGAGGTGAGCTGATTATAAAAGACTCTCTTGAAACCCATGTGTGTCATTCTACCTGTTTATCGTGAACATTACCACATTAAATTATCATTATCTGTTTAGGTGTTTATTTTCTCTACTGCCTCCAGTGCACTGGGAGCAGAGTGTGTTTTATTTATCTTCAAATACTTATTGCCTAATACAGTATCTGGGAAAGAGCAGGGACTTGATACTTTTTTGTTGAACTAAACTGAAGATAGCAGATAACTTATCCATTTGGAAAAATGGATTGTGGAAACTATTTGTAAATTGTTTTGTTTTACATACACAAATATATTCTTCAGTTTAGATGATAACACATTTTTGTGAAAATGGAGGGAATCAGGATCAATCAAATGATTGCTAGCAAATGTCATCCTGTGTAAGGTAGGCAAGCTCTATTTCATTAATCTACTTTATTTCTTTCCGTTTTGACATATGTTGTGGGTATTGATAAAATAGCATTGAATGTTACCGAAAAAATGTTTTCATATGCTTTTCATAAACTGATACTACTAATGAGTTTGGTAGGTAGCAATTTCATCAGCTCTCTTATAGTGGTACCCTAAGGTGACTTAGCAGGTGGCAGTAGAGAAAGAAGCAATGGTGGCAGCTAAAGAAACTCTTTTTGTTGCTTCTTGAAGCTTGGCTGAAGCTGTGTATTCAGAGCATGGATGTAGGAGACCTCA
>PVKE010019691.1:0-28239 GCA_004027555.1 Craseonycteris thonglongyai | reverse complement strand
CACACACACACACACACACACACACACACACACACACACACACACACACACACACACACACGCTCTCAACCTTTGAGCTGTTCTACAAACTGCATTTTCATCTAATCGCCTCTCCTGGGCACGTTTTCATGTTGCTAAACACTGAGAGGCCTTACTAGGCCCCCTCTTCTCCCTTCCCAATGGTTTTCCTGCTTCATTTGGATTGTGGCAGCCATCCTAGTCCAACCAACCAGGCGGCCTCCTTCCCCAGACACCAATAATGGAACCAAAGCCTCCACAGACTTGGGCTGGTCACCACTGCACTGCCCGAGGCCCAGAGGTGGCTCTTCTCCCCTCAGCCACACCCTTCCAGTGGGGGCTTGGGAGGGGGCAGCTGCTGGGGACCTCGCAATGAAGGAAAGTGACAACAAATGCCCTTTGGCTTCTTGGCTGCTTGTCCCATTCCTTCCTTACTGAATTCTTGGTTTGTCTCTAATTATCTAGCACCCAGAGCATTGCACGAGGCTGCTGCTGGGAGGACGCCATGCTTCAAACAATTCTCCAAGGGGTTTAGGATCGTTAGCACGAAGGACACTGTAGAAAAAGGAACTGAGTGCAGCTTTGGACCCATGAACTCTCGCCAAACGAGAGCTGTGGCTTCTCAGATAACAGGGACGAGGCCTGGTGGGGGGGCCACCATCGGTGACCCTGCTGGAATGTTTGTCCTGGTGGCTCCTCAGTGGCTTATTGTAAATAACAATCAGTGTTTCCAAACCTGTGCTTCAGCCTTAGATCTTTGTTTTTCCTCTAGTTGGTGGAGATAAATGTAGAACCTGGTTTCTCAATCTTGGCACTCCTGACACTTGAGCTAGATAATTCTTTGCTGTGGAGGGCCTCTGTGTACACTGTAAGATATTTAGAAGCATCCCTGGTCTCTACCCACTAGATGCTGAACCCCCTCAGTTGTGACAACCAAAAATGTCTCCAGATATTGCGAGGTATCCCTGGGGGCGAAACTGCCTTCCACTGAAAACCACTAGTATAGAGGTTAAAAGGGTGGGCACTGGAGCCAGACCAACCTGGATTTAAGTCTTGGCACTGAGTTTTAATTAACATTGTCACCTTAGGAAATTTATTTTCAACATTTTTGGCCCTTAGTTTTGCCATATTTACAAGGGGGAAAATAGCAGTACCTACCACCAGGGGTTAGTGAGAGGATTAAATAACACAAGGGAAATAAATTGGTTAGCAAAGGGCTCAGTGAATTATTCAATTTTGTTCTTTGCACAGTAATTTTTTGAGGTACTTAATATCATTATCCCCATTCTACTCTGAACAGAAAATTGAGACTTAGGGACATTGGGCAACAACATCCTTGATGAGCAGGTGGCCTGTGCTGTTCATTCCTAGGGCAAAGGATGCCTGGAATAGGCTGTGATAAGCTGAGATAGCAGTTTCCTAATACCCAGGGCGGTGAGCAGGACCTGAGGTGCCCAAGCCCATAAACTAGTTATCTTGGTTTACCCACAACGTGCTTCATAAATGTTATCATTTTCTCTGTGAGTACATGAAAGCCCTTTTGTAACTCATACAAGCCATCAGACAAATGAAAGCTGTTATTATATTATTAGTATTCAGAACTTATCCCTGTGAGGATGTAAATGCCTCCAGGAGGAGCTTATTTACTCTGTAGGAATTGGACCGTATTGACCATTAAAAATCCCTTTCCCTGCATACGATTTTATGGAGGCAACATCTTCTGACTGAAAATGCTGAGAACTAGTGTTGATAGTGAGAGGAGATGGAAGAACGGCTGAGAACAGCCAGAGCTGAGAAACTATGGAGGGGATAAGATGCCAAGACCAACAAGTAAGGAGGATAAGTTGTGGCACAAGATGGTCCATCTGGAGGATGCCTCGTCTCTGAGGATGGCCCTGGCCTCTGCTCCATCCTAAACTTCCGGAATCAAGGTTCAATCATGGGTGAGGAGAATGAATAGATGAGCAATAAGCAAGTATAGCAAAATGTTAATGATAGAATCTGGGTGGTGGACATGTGAGTGCTCACTGTAAAATTATTTCACTTGGCTGTACGTTTGAAATTCTTTATAGTAAAAAATATTTACTCTTTGGAAGAATAGAAGTAAATAAGAGAAACCATCTAAAGGCCAGAGACCCTGACTGGAGGTACAGACAGGCCTCAAGGCCTCCTCCCCTCACTCTGACCCATTTGAAGCCTCAGCCAGGCAGATGCTACTGGGTGGTGGCCACCTCCATGTCAATAGCACTGTCTGTGATCCTGGGGCATGCGGGTGGCCTGGAGAGAAGGGGAAGGGAGGACAGAGGCAAGACTCACTGAGTCGTGCTCCCAAAGGCTGCAATTCAATTTCTGTGCCATCTCTTTTCTTCTTTCCAGTTTGTCTCTCTGATGTGCAGAAGCAGCAGCTGCCCTACGTGTGGTTTCCTGCTCTGAGCCTCTTTCTTCTCTTCCTACTTCAGCTGCAGCCTCACTGGGCTCCAGGCCCTCGGAAGCCTCATCCCAGTGTCTGAGGCTCATGGTGACTTACGGGAAGAGCCAGGCGGTAGTTGTCTACTACCATTCCTGCTGGGTAGCCTGTTACCACCTTCTCATACATGTTTATGGCTTTTCCAGAAATCCAGAAGAATATATTTCTTTCCTTTTGAATAGAAAACTCGAAAGCATGTTACATTTTTCAAAATTGTTTTGTAAAAAGCAACATATTTCCCACAACTCCTTCATTTTAACCTGTTATTTTTCCTGTCAGAAGCCATTACTGGTTGAGATCACAGTCTTTGGACTGGCACAGGTTTAAATCCCAGCTCTCTGGTTACACACCTCTCTAAACTTCATATTTCTCACCTATAAGGCAATAATTCCTGCTTAATGTTGTTTTGAAAATGAGGAAACAATATGTGCAGAGGTCCCTGTTTGATGCTTGGTACAGCAATTAATTGCAATAACTGCAATTAATGTAGTTATTAATATTATCATTATTTATTATTACATTTCCCTATTATAATTTAGCCTTTGTTTATAGACATCCAAATTTTTATATATTTAAAGGAATAGTTTACTTACATATAGAATTTTTTATTAACTTTTTTATACCAGGAGATGGTATTATTGCCAAGTACCAGGGTGGCATTACTGTTGTCTTAGGAATTTAATTAATCAAACTCATAGAAGGCAGAAATATAAACTCAAATGTCAACTTGTTTGGTTACAGAGAGAAATATACTTGCTTCAATTGTTTTTTGTTGTTGTTGTTGTTGTTGTTGTTGTTTTCTTAAGGAGAAAATATAGACCAAAAATCTCAGGTCTTTTCTAACGATTAGAAGGGCTTACCAATTTATACAGTGATAAGTTGGTTTAACACAAGACTGGAGGGTTGATTTGCAATTCAGGTGAACAAATTCTCTCTCCCTGCAACAAATGTGCTAGAGGTTAAACAGTAAGATATTTGTGAGATGTTGTAGTCATCCCCTGTTTTACAATTGAAAGTTACATTCCTGTGAGATTAAACGTGAAGTTGGAATTGAATAGTCCTGGAAGAAATTTTACAAACCTGAAATTAAGGATACCAGGATAGCTCAGCAGTTGAGCACTTCCTGGCCCCGGCCCATGAAAACTTCATATGCGAAACTGCAGTGCAACCCACAACCACCGGGATGGCACAGAGGCTAAGGTTCTTGCCTCCCATGTTGGAGGCCCCGGGTTTGGTTCCCACCCTGCACAGACCCACATCCACCTGTGTGGAAATGAAACCATGTCACAGCTAGTGATTACAAGTATGGAGACTGCTCTGGGTCCTTCCCTTTCTCTCTCTCTCTCCCCTTCTTTCAAATATAACAAAATAAATCTTAAAAAAAATCTTGAATAGCACAAGAAATTTCTACATAATTCTCCATGAAAATATATTTTTTTAATTTATATTTAAATTTAATTTCAATCTATCATTCATTATGTCGGCAGCACAGGCACAAGATTAAAAAAATAAAAAAGTATAATAATATAAGAGTAAAGTCTTTCCACCCAGGTCCCATGGTCACTCACTTCCTTCAGAGAAAACCACTCTTGTTAATTTTTTATCCATTTATTTCCCCAAGGTATTTTATGCGCACGTAAGCAAATAGGATATGTTACAGTTAAATTACTATTTTCCTCACCAGTCTAGATTTTTTAGTCCTTGTGCTTCTGAGGGCACAGAAATATGAATGTTTCCTAGTTCCTTCTCCTTATCTTATGAGGAGAATAATGACCAGCCCAGTGCTCTGAATTGTCAAAGTACTTATGTCAACAAGATTACTTCTTCTCATGTCTTCTGATTAAATAACCATTGTGCCTTAAGGTCTATATTTTTATTTAATTTTAATAAAGGCTGCAACAAAGATTTGAAGTTTATAATTTCTGTTCCCATACACTGAGCAATAACAGCAGCAGCTTATCAGTACATCCCTGAAGACTGGGATTAAAACAGTGAAAAATATGGATCAGAATGTTCCCAGAGGCATGATGAGGTACTTTTGCTCTGTAGATAGATCTACAGAGGAATTCACCCATAATCTAAAGTAAAAAAAAAAAAAAAATCACAAATAAATAATAAGTAAATGTGACTAGAAAAAGAGATTTATTTTTCTTTGTGAAAAACAAAAGCAAAAATAAATAAATAAATAAATAAGAGCAAAAGGAAAAAAACTAGGCAAAGTATTTGCAAAACTTGTGGCAGAAAAATTGATTCCATGCAATAAACATTTGAATTTGTAATCATGGGTGCCCGTCACATTTTGAATAACTTTTTTACAATTGACAAACTTCCTGTGTTATGAGTCTGGCCTCCCCAGTATTGAAGTCAAAACTAAAACCCCCCGGTTTCCTTGCAGCTAGACATTATGTAGTACAAATATGAGACTTTGATTTTGAAGAGAGAAAAACAAAAACAAAACAAACAAACAAACAAACAAAAACCAGAATCAGGCTTTCACAGAGCTACCATTTTATTGGTCTTGGATCAAATTCCTAATACAGAAAGAACAGTGATGAAGATGTGATGATTTTATAGTCGAATTCTTAGAGGAAAATCTTATCTACTGTTTTTTTTTTTTTCTTAAGATATGGCTTAATTAAATTCAAGTTTTCTTACATTTTTCTGAACACATATTATGAATATTTTATTTAAATATATATTTTAATAATGGGATGTCATAAATCCTGGCCTGTTGTTGGGGAAACCACTTGAGACATCATGGGGGGAACAGATTTCTGAAGATGACCATAACAATACAGGCACTCCTCACTTAATGACAGAGTTCCATTCCTACAACTAGGTTGTTAAGTGATGAGGAGCTTAAAGACAGATATCTCGTGGTGTGTCATGGCACCACAGGGGATGTATTTTTCAATAAATTTCACGTGACACTATACTTGTGAACCAACTATGTAGTCTTGTGTGGTTGTGAACAATTTGTGTAGTGAATACTAACCCAATGGGGGAATGAGACAAAGACTGAGAAAGGGGAGTCCCCACACTGGAGAACTGGTAGAAAGTCTTTAAGTCTGAGCGGTCCTTAAACAGGTAGGTTAAATGAGGACTGGCTGTATCTCCCATCCCACATACTGTTTTACAAAGTGACCTTGTCATATCTTATCCCTTCCCCCCTTTTGGAGGCTAATTTCTCTCACTCTGAATCTGAAATCTGAGCTGGCCTTATGAGCCACTGATAACCAATAGCATACAGCAGTAGTGATACTGTGTAATTTCTGAGGCCAAGTCAAAAAAAGTCCTACATCTTCTGCTGGTATTCCCAGGTTTCTCTTTCTAGAGGCAGCCAGCCACCTTGACTCTTATCCAACCACGTTGAGAGCTCTATGCTGGGGAGGCCACATGTAGATACTTCAGTTGACAGTCACAGAGAAGCCATCTCCACTAAGACCCAGACATGTTAAAAAAACAGTTTCAGACTCTCCAGACTAGCCCATCTACTTACTGAATACTGCAGTCAAGGAGATGATGAGACACCTGACCAAGCCTGATTGAAATTATTTACCCACACAATTCATGAGATATAATAAAATCGTTAATGTTTAATCCTCTACATTTTAATTTCTTTTTTTGACAGAGAGAGAGAGAGAGACACAGAGACAGAGACAGAGACAGAGAGATAACTGAACTGGGGGAACTCCCCAGTTCAGCATATGGGTCCGCACGGGCCAGGGCCGGGATTCGATCCTCAGTCCCCAGGGCTGCAAAGTGAGCACTTAACCCACTGAGCCATCCCGGCTTCCCCTAATCCTCTAAATTTTAAAATAGTTTCTTTCACAGCCATAGTGAATTCACAGCAATAGGAGCTTTGAGGAAAAGTTACAATTTAACAAAACATTCAACTAGTGCAGTGGTTTCCAACTGTTTTCCACTTGTGTATCCCTTTTAAACCCATTTCTATAAATTATATCCTTGTTTTTAAACAGCTGTTTTTAAATTCTGATACTTCAGTTCAGTGCCTATCTTAATGTAAAATAGTGGAAATGAGGTAATAAGTTAGAAAAGAAAAATTAGTACACTAAAAGTACAAACCACAGATTTAATTTCACAATATTCATAACCACAGCTAAATACTGTTACTGATTATTTTTTGTGTACCCCTGAACAGCCCAGCATGTATCCACAGGGGTACTTGTACCACTGCTTCGGCATTGATGAACCGGAGTCTTCTAAATGTGAGGCATTATAAAAGGTTCAGGGGATTATATCAGAGCCAATGAGATCCCTAGTCTCAAGAAATTTATAGACTACTTAATGGAAGCTGACTTGCAAATAAATATAGGTACAATCAACTGTTTTTGGTGCTATGATGAAAGTATGTATGTAATAATGTTGGGAGAATAAAGTAGGAATGGGAAATGATTATGTCACTTGTAGTTCTAAAAGTTTTCTTACTACTTTCTTCTAGTCCTCTACCTCTGATTTGGTCATGTTGACTAGAAATAGAAATAGCAGCAGGCATGGGGGGATGGGGAGGGGGCATCAAATATACGGTGATGGAAAGAGAGCTGATTCTGGGTGGTGAGCACATAATGCAATGCATAGACCATGTAATGTAGAATTGTACACCTGGAAACAATGTAATTGTTACTAACCAATGTCACCCCAATAAATTTAACAATTAAAAAAAGAAAAAAGCATCATCATTGGGATGAGAAAAAAAAAAAAGAAATAGTGGACATCTGTGTCTCATTCCTAATTTCAGATTTAAAGTTTTAAATATTGGAAGGGATGTTTTGTTTTTGTTTTGTAAATACTGTATCAGGTTAAAGAAATTCCATTCTATTCCTCAATAAATATTTAATCTTGAATGAATATGAAATTTTGTCACATGTTATTTCCTTATTTATAGATATAATTTTTCTCCTTTATTCTGTTAAAGTAGTGAAATACATTGATTTATTTTCAATATTTAACTACATTTTTGATGCTGGAATAAATATTATATGGTAGTAACAATGTATTATCTTTTTAATATATTGCTACATTTGACTTGCTAATATTTTAAGATTTTTTTTCATTTATGTTCATGAGGAAGATTGATTTGCATTTTTCTATCTTATAATGCAATCTTCTGTTAGCTTTTCATCTCAAAGCTATGGTATCATATATATTTTAAAATATATGGGCAAGTATGTGCAAGATTGCTGTAATTTTTTTTTATTAAATGATCAGACACTTCACCAGTGAAGCCAGCTGAGCCTGAAAATTTCCTTGTGGAAAAGTTTCTAATTAAAAAATTAATTTCTTTATTAGAAATAGGACTATTCAGATTTTTAATTTCCTCTTGTGTCAGTTTGGTAAGTTGTGTTTTTTAAAGATGACAGTCTTACTTAAAATTTCAAGTTTGTTGGCATCAAGTTACCTACAATATCTTACTATCTTTTTAATGTTGAATCTGTAATGATCCTTTTTTCATTTCAGATTTTGCTAATTTGTCTTTTTCTTTTCTTGATTATATTGCTAAAAGTTTACAAATAGTCAACATTTAAATTTCTTTTTCTATTTTGCATTTGTTTTCTATCTCATTTGTTTATTCTCATGATTATTATTGTCTCACATTTTCTTTAGGTTTATTTTGTTGTCTTGATATTCTTTAAATTGAAACTTAGATCACTGTGTGTTTTTTTTTAAGAAATAAAGCTTTATTTCTAAATAAAGTTTTGATGTCATACTTTCATTATTATTTAATCAAAATATATTCAAATTTTGAGTTTATTTTTTAACTCATGGCATAGTTAGAATGTACTTCTTAATTTCCCATTTGAATAATTCTTATTAAAAATATTTTCTAGCTTCATTCTGCTGTGGTTAATAAATAATGCAAATTCTTTGGAATTCATTGAGATTTGTTTTATGGCCCTGCATATGGTCAATTTTGGTAAATGTTTCATGTGCATTTGAAAATGATGTATATATTATCACTGTTATTCAAGTGTTTTATAGATGTCAATTGGGTCAAATTGGTATACTGTGTTGCTCAGATTATTTTATTTCCTTATTGATTTCTGATTTTATATGCCTATTCTGTCAGTTCCTGAGAGTGACATTATTTCAAAGCAACACCCACCCCTCCATGCTATGATTATGGATTTGTCTATTTCTCCTTGCAGATCTATCAAGTTTTGCTTCATAAGTTTTGAAACTATGCTAATACATTTAGAATTGTTACATCATTCTAGGAGATTGACTTCATCCTTACAAAATATCCTCCTTTTCTGTGATGTCTTCTTAACTAAAAGTCTATTTTTTCTGATATTAGTATGATGAAAGCAGCCTTTTTGCAGTTTGTATTTGCATGGCAATATCATCTATCTATCTGTCTGTCTATCTATCTATCTATCATCTATCTAAATATTTATATCTATCTATCTGTGTAGGTATCTATATATATATGATACCCACTCAGTTTTTTAAAATATAGATGCTATCTTACATGATGTACCATACTATTAGATACCTTCTTAATAGTACACAATCAATGCTTTCATTGCACCAGTCAATATCCTGGGATAGATCTCCTGGGACAGTGCTCATGAAGTACTGCTCTTAAGTATACTACATCTAACTCATATGGTCATACTGCCATTAATGGCTAGTGGTATTACTTTTCTAAAAATAGGTTAATGCACATATTCAAACAACATTACATTTTCAACTTTTAATTCATATGAAGTCTGTTTCCCTTCTATTGTCCCACATTGTGGTTTTGAAATTGAGGAAGAGAGAAGAATGTTTTTTATTTTGTTTTTGATGCTTATTTCTTCCTTCCTTTCAACCATCCCTTTCCTCTTCCGTTTTATTCGTGTTTTTTTTCTTCCTTTCATTTTCATATTTTTCTTTTCATTTCCCTTTGCATTTTTTTTGCATCCTTTACTTTTTATCTTTCTGTATCTTGTATTAAGTATGTCCCTTGAAAACAGGATATAAGTGACTTTGACTCCCCCATTTGACAATATTTTCTATTAGTTTAAGTACTTGGTTATGTGACTATTTAATGTAATTACTGACATCTTGGGGTTTATTGCTACTATCTTACTCTAATATTAGTATTTTTACCATTTCCCAGATAATACTAGAATGTTGGTATACTTTAATTGAATTACTATATTTTTGCAATATTCATCATATATTTCAAATATAAATACGCATATACTTTAAACTCCACAAAACTTTACTACTTCTATGATCAACAGACAATATTTAAAAGTTATTTACGTTTTAAAGTACTCTTTATTCCTATATGCATTTCCATAAAGTATTAATATTTATTTCTGCCTAAAGATCTTCCCACAGTATTCTTTTATAAAATGTATCTGCTCATGATAAATTCTCTTTGTATTTGTTTGCATGAAAGCTGCTTTATTTTGCTATTGTTATTTTTACCTTGTTATTGAGGTGTAATATACATACAATAAATTGTACAAATCTTAATTATATAGTTTAATGCAATTTTAGGCACAAACACCTGTAACCACCACCAAGATCAAAATATAGAACTTATCTTCACTTTTTAAGTATTTTTCTCAAGATATAAAATTCTAGGTTGATAGTTATCTCCTCACACTTTACCTACCATACACTCTGAAACATCATTTCATTATCTTCTGATTTGTATTGTTTCTTTGGAGAAGTCGGCTTGCTGTTGCTCCTTTGACAACAGCGTTATCTTTTCTCACTGGCTCCTTTTTGGTTTTCTCATTTTCTTTGATTTTCAGAAGCTTTACATCCCAATGACTAGGTGTGGTTTTCTTTGAATGGATCCTCCATGTAGTTTGTAAAATTTGAGTTTGTGGCTTTAAATCTTGTCAATTTGGAAAAACTCACACCATTATCTATTCAAAGGTTCTCAGTTTCTTCCTCTTTTCTATACTCAAATTTTCATGTATGTTTAATTTTTTACCACATGTAATATGTCTCTGAATATGTTTTCTGCATTTCCCATCCTTTCTGTTCTCCATGCTTCAATCTGAATATTTTCTATTGACTTATGTTCCAAGTCACTCTTCCTTCTTTAGCCCTAATGTACTTGTTAAACCCATTAATTTTAATTATTATATTTCCCTGAGCTAGAAAGGACATTGGATTTTTTTAAATGCAATCCATTTCTTAGATAACATTCTCCATCTTGTCATCAATTTCTTGGACCATAATAATTAGCAAGTTAAAAGTCTATGCCTGATAAATCTAACACCTGAATTGCCTATGGGCCTGTTTATATTAAATACCTTTTTTTTTTGTTCTATTTCTTGGTATGCTCATGAGTCTGCATGCTAGAAACTAAGAAAAGCTGAAGCTGTGAATGACGTTTTCCTCCTCTGCAGATTTCCCCTACCCTCTTGTATGCAGCTAGGACTGAGGCAGATCTCTGACTTGGAGGTGGGAGGACATCCTTTATAAGGCTCAGTTGCAGAATCTACCTCTGATGCGGCCTCAGCTCTAAAGTGGAGTCTCAACTAAGAGACTGGAGTGTTCACCGGAGCACCTTTCTTTGGAAGATCCTAAAACCCAATTTTATCTCCTCAGCATCACAAAACTATCAAGATATTTTAGGATATCCAGCCATATTCAGCTCATTTTCTTAGTCTCTCACTTGATGTAGCTTAAGAAATAGCAAATTCCTGAAGGCAAGACTGAAACAGAGCATTGGTTTCCGTTCTTCACATCTCTTTTCTCTGGGGTTTGGTCCCTCAAGTCATGGCAGCCATAGGACACTCAAACCCAATTTTTCCTTCCCCACTGTCATGAGATTGCTGAAAGCTCTCCTGTCTTCTCTCTATAGTAGCAGCTGTCGTTCACCCATTTTCTCAGCCTCTCAGGTCACTCTTCAATATCTGGGGGAATGCTCCAGAGGAAAAAGCTATGATCTAATTGTCAAGCTCAAATCATTAATATTTCCTTCTTTCAGGGATCCTGATTTCTGACAACCTGATTACCTCTGTATCTCCAAGGCTTCTTGCAGACTGTGTGTGCGTGCACGCATGTGTGTGTCTAATCTAGCTTTTCTTACTTACTTGGCTATTTTGTTGCAAGTTACTCCATCATGGCCATAGTTCATTTCATTTTAAATGTAGAAATATTCCACATACAGGACTCACACATTTTCTCATAAGGTCATATATTAGTTCTGTTTTACAATAAAACCTTAGCTATACATATAAAAATCTTAGTTTTTAAGGTTACTACAGAGAAGTTGGCTATAACTGAAGAGGCTCAAAGAACTAGGCCCTATAAACAGAAACCAAGATGGGAAACCTGTTGATGCTATAGTTCCAAAAATGGCTCTAATGGTTTTAATACAAATCTTTTATAATCCATAAGAAATGAATTTTCACCCACGTAAATTAAACTTCTCACTTTACAGAGTAACAAATGAAATAAAGAGAATTAAACTAGTGCCCAACACATGTGTGCCTGAAAATATTTATAAAATAAATAAAAGAAAATGGGTTAAGGTTGTAAAAGGGATTCTGATATTGAAAAAACATAAAGCTTGAGTTCTTCCAAAAGAAAAAAAGAAATTAATAAAGATTGTGAAGGTAATGATTCTGTTAGGTGAAGGATGGGACAAGCTACTTTAATCTTCCATGTCATGAAAATTTTATAGAAAGACGGTCATATTATTCTACTCAGGAGGTCACACAACTGAAATTTTTTTCTTTATATTCAGGAGGTAAAAAAAAAAAAAAATACAAGATAGCAACCAGATGGTAAGAAAAACAAGCTTAACAAGTTTCAGGCTAGCATTTAATTAACTTAGAATATAGGTTCAGTTGTTCTGACAGACTAAAATAACATGCTTTCAATTATATAAATTAGGTATCAGTGAAGTATGGCCTAGGGGCCAAATCGTGCCCACCACCTGTTTTTGTAAATAAAGTTTTATTGGAACACAGCCACGCCCATTCGTTTATAAAATGTCTATGGCTGCTTTTGTGCTACAATCTGGAGTTTGTAGTTGCCACACTAGTCATATGGTCCACAGAGTCTAAATGGTTTACCATTTTATCTTTTACAGGAAATAACTTTCCAACCCCTAATACAGTCATTTCTCTTTGTGTAAACACGTGAACAGTATGGTGGTTCTGTTCTGTGAAACCTTCAGGGGCTCAGGATTCGTCTATCTTGCACATGACCTTCCCTAAGATGTTGATTCTGTCCACATAGGAAAATATGGCTAACCATGAGTTCTGCAGGGCAGCAATTGGAAAGGGATTGTGTAAATTCCAGGCAACCCATAGCATAATAAGCAAATTATTATATTATGGTCCTCTTTTTTAAAAAAGGGTTCATCTATGTTCAGAGTATCCTTTTTTTTTTTTTAAGGCAGCAAAGCAACATCTTTTAAAAATATTTTCATTTGAAATTCTCTGTGCCTAAAGGGAACTTTTTAGCTATCTTGTATATTTCTCCCAAGCATGGTAAATGAGGTATTGCAATATAAAAGCTGTATGGTGAAATGGGAAAAGGTCATTCTTTGGAGTCTGACAGAAATTGGACTAAATCTCAACTCTTCCCCTAACTAACTTTGACAAATAACCTGCCTGAGCCTCAGTTTCTTCATCTTTAAAAATAGGTTGCTAAGCAAATAGTTGTAAAGAGTAACTTAGATGTAAAGTATATGCTGCGCTAACAGCTAGTAGGTGTTCCATAGCTGTTAGCAGGAGCGTTTGGGTAGAAGAGCATCTTTGTATATTTGCTTTTGAAGCCTATAATTGATGCCTTAAACCATAATATATAACTTAGCATGACAGATTTTTGTGCTAACTACGTTACTCAATAATTCATTTGCTAGTCCTCTCGCTGTAAATCATAATAAACTAATATGGTTTTAATGAGGCTGTAATATGCTTTTTTCCAGGGGAATTATACAGTGCTGTAACGATGAATATACTATGATTTTAAGGCACAATTACCTCAAGAATGAGTGCAGCTGAATACCGAAGGAGAAGACATGTTCAGGGCCAGTGACAGGAAGGCCCCCCACACAATTTCTACACGGTTGTGGAATATGGATATTACATTGATAAATGTTTAGAACAAAGCAACCCTGAGATGCTGGCATGTGAGATGAAACAGTGACTTCCCTTCCCTGAAAACTTGTCCACCAAAAAAGAAATGAAACAAAGAGAATCAATGATGCTTTCAGCACTAATTGCCTTAAATGCAGTAACTAACCCATTGTAAGTGCCCGATAATATTCCTCTGCTATTTCAGTTCCCTCGTTTGTTTTAATGGCCTTAATTTTGTTTCAATGCTCATTGCCCTTTAACATTTTAATCGTGCAAGATACCTCATATGATTTTTGAAAGGAGAGTATTATTTCTAAACAGAAAGGCAAACATATGCCTAAGACTCTTTTTCCCCTGGAAACATCTGAGAATTGTGTTTACTACTTGAACATATACTTCTGTGAGATAGATGTTGTTCCAAAATACACATATAGTTTAGCAACAAGCAAGATAAATGACCACTAACATTGGTTGGCCTCAATGAACATTATTCAAACACTTGCATAGTCAATCCACAACAGGATGCAACACCTTATGAAGACATGAACACAAATAAATGCTTCTAGGATTTCATAGCATAACAGAGAAAACAAATGCATACACAGATAGCATTAATATATGGAATTATATGAAAACTGCTATTCTAGACCATTATGTGTACATTAAGGAAATACAACTTTCATTTGAATAGTACTTTTATGGTTTAAAACAGGCTTTCATGTGCATTATTGTTCATTTAGATTCCACAAAATTTCCATAGAACATGTGAAGATTATTACCCCAG
The DNA here is from genome assembly GCA_004027555.1 of Craseonycteris thonglongyai. NCBI lineage: Eukaryota > Metazoa > Chordata > Mammalia > Chiroptera > Craseonycteridae > Craseonycteris > Craseonycteris thonglongyai. The sequence continues at coordinate 13,904 of PVKE010019691.1, read as the reverse complement.
TTTTACAGATGAGAAAATAGTGGTTCAGAGTCGCTGACTATCAGAAGTTCGTATGGTAAATAGGAAGAGGAGTCAGGCTCTATGTCCTTCGCTTGATATGCTTTCCATATATAATATGGACAGGCATTAGTGAGTTCATTTTAAATAATGTTAAGTCCAAAAACGTGCACTTGTCCTGTCAGGGAAGGGTGACCTGCCCATGCCACATCTAAATCATTCACTGGCTCCCCAAGCCCTGGGTGAAGTCCAAGCTCCTGCACCTGCTATAGGAGAACCTCTGTCATGGCAGGGTCCTGCTCTAGTGATTAGCCTCATTGCTTGCCATTCTTGGCTTTGAACTCCAGCAATACAGTGGCACTTGTATTTCCTTATGTGCTCTGTGCACTTTTGCACCTTTGCCCTTGTTATTCCCTCCACTTGGAATGCACATTCTCCCCATTTAACCTGACAACTTCCTAACATTTTTAAGACTTGTCTATTCCACTTCCCACCAGAAGCATTTCATACTTTACAGCAGGGGTGTCAAACACGGGCCATTTGGTACAACAGGCAAGATTCACACGGGCCACATCACATTTACAAATGTCGCCAGAACTGAGTCAGCGCGTTTATACACGCCCACAGGCCCCCAGGAAAGGCACTGGGCCACGTGTATACTCGTCTTCAGTAGTTAAAGGGTTAACGAGGGAATAGTGTGTACGGTATTGCCTCAATCTCCCCTAAGTGCTATTTTCTTCATAACAATTTTTTCTATTTTCATTTTATTTCAGAGCATCGTGGGCCACAAAAAATTACCTTGGGGGCCGCATGCGGCCCACAGGCCACCAGTTTGACACCCCTGCTTTACAGGATCAGTTAGTTTTTCATCCGCTGTGTTCCTATAATATTCTTAATTGCATTTTCCTCATTTTATTATAATTATGTGTATGAGCCTATCTTCTTTATTGAACTGTGAGCTCAATGGGCAGGAACTAGGTCTTATTCTGCTCTGGTATCTGATACATAGAAAGTGCTTATAAATGAAAGCTGTGTGAGTGGCTGGATTCATTTAAAATACAACTGCCCCTAACATGAGGCTGAGGACAATACAAGGCAAAACCACTTTAAGTAACTTCTCTTATTCTACAGGACACATTTGGTGGATGAGTTTAGAAGCTAATTCCTGTTCAGCATCAGCCTGCCTACTGTGCTATTTAGCCTAGACTCAAGGTTGTACTAAAAAAAGAATACAGTAAAATTTTCCTAGTAAAGAAGAGGAGGGAAGCCAGGATGGCTCAGCTGGTTAAGCACTTGCTTTGCAGCCCCAGGGACTGAGGATCGAGTCCTGGCCCTGGCCCATGTGGACCCATATGCTGAACTGGAGTGTGCTTCTCACACAGGAGGCCCCTAGCTCAGTCCTCAACCCCCGATATGACCCTTGACTTGCAGAGGTGTGCTTCCCCTGCGGGAGGCCCTCAACCCAGTTCCCACCCTGTTGGGGCCCCCGCCCACCTGTGTGGAACGAAACCATGTTGAAACTGATGACGTACAACTATGGAGACTGCTCTGGGCTCTCCCCCTTCTCTCTGTCTCTCTCTGTATGTCAAAAACAATAAAATAAATCTTAAAAAAATAATAAAAAAGAAGAGGAGACAGCCCAAAATGTTGAAATAAGTGACTTATACTGTTATTAAAAGAGTAACAAATAGAAATGATCCCTGAAAGTCAGACAGAGATAAACAAATGCCATATCATTTCCCTTCTATGTGGAATATAAAGAATAGGATAAACAAACAAACAAAACAGAAACAAACTTATAGATACAAAGAACATTTTGACAGTTGCCAGATTGGAGAGAGTCGGGGATGGGTGAAGGGGGGACGGGATTAAGAGGTACAAATTGGTAGTTACAAAATAGGGGAATGTAGACTACAGCATGGGAGATACAGTCAGTACTATTATAATAACTAAGTATGGTGTCAGATGGGGACTGGATTTATTGGAGTAATCATTTCATAAGTTATATAAATGTCTAATCACTGTGTTCTACACCTGAAGCTAATTTAATATTGTCATCAACTGCAATTGAAAAATAACAAGTATTAAAAATAAATTAACAAGAAAAGAATATTGCATAAAAATTCACTTAGTTTTCTTTTTAAGTTGATGGAACCCTAAAGATTGTCTAGACCAGTCCTGATGTCTGTCTGTCTCTCTTTCTCTCTCTCTCACACACACACACACACAGAGCTGAATTTCACTATTAACGTAAACGATGCAAATAAGAGTAAGAGAGCAACCCTACTGCCACATTGCTCTCCTCTAGTTACTCTCCCCACTCTCCTAAATGGCCAGTACGTACCTTCTACTTTGTTTCTTGCTTCATTGAGAAAAGGGGTACTGTACTGATGTCACCTAGAACCCTGGCCCTCCTGAGGGACCATGAGGAGGCACCCTTCCAGCAAGCTCAATGCCAGGCAGCCCAAAGAGAATGTGTCGGATCACCTGATTGACCATCTTCTTCGTCACTTCACAAACTTACCATGACCAAAACGAAACTTGATTTCTCTCCGAAACCTAATCTGCTCCTCCCACAGTCAGTAAATGGAAATTCTATTTTTTAGTTGTTCAGGACAAAAACCTTGGCAGAGGGATTCTTGACTTCCCTAGTTTTCTCACAGCCTACATGAAAACCATCAGCAAAATCCTGCAACCTCCACATTCACAATTATCTGGCCATTCCCCTCCCCTTCCTGGTTACTATCCTGGTCTAACCACCACCACACTTTCCTTGGATTTTTGCACAGGTCTTCTAGCTCAGCTCACAGCCTTCCCCTTTGCCTCTAGAGTCTATGTACCACCCAGAAGCTGGAGCGATCCTTAGTTTAAAACATCCCAAGGCTTTAGCTTCATTCAGAGCCAAAACCAAAGGCTCTTCAGGGCTTTCACATGAGCTGGCCACCCACTAACCCTTACCCTCATCCCCACCTTGCTCACTCTGCTCCAGCCATAGGGCCTCTTTCCTGTTTTCAAACACACCAAGGAGGCTCCCACCCCAGGGTCTTTGGTAGCACTTCCTCTGCTCTGAGCCTACAAGGATCTTAGACAAATGTTGGGTTCACGCCTTTATTTCATTCAGGTTTCTGCTTAGGAGTCTCTGGTAAGAAAAGCCTTCCCTGTGCACATTCTACTAAGTTCTAATTCTCCTTCCCTCACTTTCTATCACCTGCCCTGTTGTATTCCTCTCCAGAACACTTATTACCATCTGACCTATTGTATAGACAGTATTTAGTTATTACATTTATTGCCTCTTTCACCTCTAAAACAGAGTTAATCTTTGTGTGGACAGACACTTTGTGTTTTTTCTTATTTTTAATTTTTAAAAAAGATTTATGTTATTGTTATTGACAGAGAGAGAGCAGAGTGAAGGGGGAGGGTCCAGAGCAGTCTCCATAGTTGCACGTCATCAGTTTGCTACATAGTTTCATTCCACAGGTGGGCAGGGACCATGCAGGGTGGGAACAGGCCAGAGGCCTCCCACATGGGAGGTGGGCCCCGGTGGAACAGAACTGGGGTGAAAAGCACACCCCAGCTCAGCCTATGGGCCCATGTGGCCCGGGCTTGATCCTTGGACCTCAGGGCTGCAATGCAAGCACTCAACCCACTGAGCCATTCTGGCTTTCCCCACTTTGTGTTTTATATTGAAGTGTCTCCAGGAACTAGAATGGTGTCTGGCACATGGTGGGCACTCAGTACATATATTATATATTGATTGAATAAATGAATGAATGAATGGAAGAATGAATAAATAAAAGCCTCACCATAGTGAAAAAACTGAAAAGATTAGTAATACTTAGTAGTAATATAATACTTAGTAGTAATAATAATACTTAGTAAGGATATAGAGCAATAGTATCATACTTCATTGGTAGGAGGATAAATAGAAACAAACATTTTAGTACCTGAAAATATCCATCAAAATATAAAATAAACATTCCTTTTGTTCCATTTTAAAGGAGTACTTGGCACTTGGAAATAGCCATCACAATAAAAGATAAGTATTCCTTTTGCTCCGTCCACTCAATTTTTAGGAATTTCCCCTATAACAGTACTAGTTGACAAGTGGCCAAAAATAAATACATATTTTTTAAAGAATAAAATAAACCCAAACAACCTTACTGCCGTTCATAGGGACTTGGTTAAACAGGCTTTGGGGCCTTGGAAAACAGCTTTGAATGTAAGCAAGGCAGATCCATATGTTAAAGTGGCCTGGAATGTGTTGTTACGGGGGGGGGGGGGGGGGGGGGGGGGTGGAGTAGGTTACAAAATTGTGTAAAGAGACAGGATGCAGACGTACACGTGCAGGTGCTCACATGCATTGACGAGATGGTACCAGGGAGGATCATCAAACTGTAGTAGTGATTCACCCTGAGGGGGCGTGGGAAGGTGACTGCTTCCTGATGTAAGCACTTCTGTGCTGAATTTTTCCATCAAAAACTCCTTTGTTTGAAAATTATTATTATTATTATTATTATTTCTTTATTATTGTTTTTGACAGAGAGAGACAGAGAGACAGAGAGACAGACAGTCAGATACAGAGACAGAGAGAGAACTGAATTGGGGGAACTCCCCAGTTCAGCATATGGGTCCGCAAGGACCGGGGCTGGGATTTGATCCTTGGTCCCCGGTGCTGCAAAGTGAGCGCTTAACCCACTGAGCCATCCCGGCTTCCCCGAAAATTATTTTTAAATACCGAAGCCTAAAAGAGCAATGAGGATAGACATGAAGACTTGTTGGAATGTTGGCTGTGCAATTTGCTAGCTACCTGGCCGTTAGCCGTCAATTTAACTTCTCCAGAAATCAAGCCCCGCCCTTGACAAGGAAGCAGGCAGCGTACAACTCCCACCTGGCTGCACAATGGGGGACCTTCCTGGACACTGAACCACACCAAGGAGCAGTAGATAAAACAGACGGGCCTGGGGAGGAGGTTAAACGCTGCTTCATGCCATTACATATTGACATTAATGGGCTCCATAAAGCTTCTTCCTCTTTTACCCAGGATGTGAGCCAGACATCTTTAAGATTGCAGCAGTTAATTTTATCCATGCAGGCTTCCCAATCAATGCTTTTACTTGGAAGATATTTACGTTTAGGATGCTGAAGAGCTTTCCCTCACCCCCCCAGTCAGGTCCCTAGGGCATTGTAATACCACTTTCAAGAGTTAAGTGCGGAGACCTTGGACCCTTGATGTGAGAAACAATAAATAATAATGACTACAGTGCTTGGTAAATATAAAGCTTTGTGCAAAGTTGTAGAAAGAATGCTCAAACATGCAAAACGAACAAGAGAAACAGAATGTAATGCTTCCAGTTTCTGATCCTAGCAATTAGAAGTGAAAGCAGCAGCTATAATTTTGAATGTTGGACTGTCCTCTTCCAAGCATTGTGCATGTCAAATGTCATTGCTTGTTAGGGAACATTTCCTTCTTTTTTCAGTTTTTGTCACCTTATTCCTCCTTCACTCACCAACTTTATTGTGCTAAGGTTCTACCCGCCCCCCCCCAAGTAGGTAGTTAACTTAGCTCTCAATCTCTCTCTCCCTCCCCTCCCCCTCCCCTCCCCCTCCCCAGCCATTTTCCATCTAATCCAGAACAATCAACTTCCCATAACACTAATTTCAACATGTCCATCCTCTGCTTAAATATTTTCTCATAGGTGCAATATTCAGTCTAACTTTCTTAAATTAGCACTCAAGGATTCTTCTGTGATCTGAATAACTCATTTTGCAATTAAAAAAAAAAAAAGAGTAGCTTATGTGGTATTAAAAGACCATGGGTTCAAGTTCAAGCCGATTAGCTTGTTTGGATTTCTTGGTCTTTTTAAGCTTTAATTTTCTCATTTGTAAAATGGGATTAATAATAATACCCACCTCTCAATATTGTTGTGAGGATCAAATCAATTAGTGCTTGTGAAAGCACACTAAGCAGTAAACACTATAAAATGTAACAGTTGCACTAACATTTATTGAGTACTTGTCTGAAATGCTAGGTAGCATCCTTACTGAATCTCACAGCAACCTAGCAAGCCTATTATTATTCCATTTTATCAATAAACAGGTAAACGTGGGTTAAAGAAAGCTAGTTCCAGGGCAGAGTCCCACACAGGCAGCGTGACCCTCGCGTGCAGCCTGGGCCACGCCGCGCCTGTTCCTGACAAAGGTCTCGGGCCAGTTCTCCTCAGTGTCAGCACATGCCACACTCACCTCCGGCTCCTGTCCATATGCCCTCTCCTTCCTTTCCACAGAGCAAACCCTTCCCAGCCCACTGCAACTCCCACCACTTCCCACGAACGTCCCTGGACCGCAGCCCTTTTAAACCTCGGTTCATCTCCGCAACCCTCACAGCTGTGGATTGCACTTACCGTGCATTTGCCTTCTCTGTGGGCTCCTGCAGACCAGGAGGACCGAGTTCCTCTATTTTCCCAGCACTCAGCAGGATAGAAGGGTGCTCAATGAATATTTCTTGGATAAATATTATGTAACTTGGTATTCAAATGTACCCATTTATATGTTATAAACTCACATTCGTGTGCCAGAGGCAGACCTGCTGAGTCAGCAATGTGGCGGTGGGTGGAGCCAGGAAATCCATCTATCGTTTAATTAGTCGGTAGCTCAAGTGATTCTAATGATCAGGCGCCGCTGGGAAGTGCTGGGCTAACTCCATGACTCCTAACCAGGGATACACACCTGATTGGGAAGCTTTTCATACCAGGCAAGCTCATTTTCCTCTCCACCTGTCTCAGAGATTCCGACTCATGAAACCTAGGATATGTTTTGAAAAAGCTTTCCAGGTGATTTTTATGTTTTCTTTCCCGCTCCTGCCTCCGTTAAGAACCCATTTCTAATTGCTTCATGTATATGCACTGTGACCCCACACCTCTAACCCCACCACTAGGGGACCCACTAACACATGGATGATAAGCACCATGGCTTATAATTTTGAACCCAACACAATGCCAAGCACATAATGCTGTTCAACAGGAAATTGCTTAGTTCTATTTTATTCCCTGATTCATACCCATTTCCCACCTAACTACCTACCCTACCGTGTATCCCAACCCACTCCTCGTTAAATTTGTGTCTTCATTTGCCTGTCTAGCTATCTTTCTACCCTGAAATCCATGGTAAGTGACTTCAAAACCCATCCTCATTGGAATCTTACATTATTCCAAACATCACACCCTGTTTTTTTCAAACAATGGAGATAAGTCCTGCATCACATTTGTAGCATGCCCTGGCTGCCAATAAACCTCCACCCTTGCCCTTGGTATTGATATATAACCAGCAAGGTCAGTTCCATGAAAAATAAATCATGGATCTCCCTGTGATGTGATTCATTGGACACACATGGACTGCTCCACCAGAAAACATCAGAGGTGCCAGGTGCCTGGAATTTCTAATATGACAACCACGCATTTTCTGACCTTCAGAATAATTCAGACACAACATGGAGACATAGTAACATCCATAAACACTCACTAACTTCCCCAGTTAGCTCAGAAGGCCTTGAGAGTAGAACTCGGGTCTAGTCAGCTATGATGCATGGGAGACGAAAAGGCGGCTCTGTCTAGCCCTTGAAGAAAGGGACGCTAAGCAGACATTCCTAGTACGTGGATTTGTGACCCAATAAGGGTGTAGAAAAGGGCAGAGACACTTGAAGCTGGGAAAGGGAGGCCCAAAACACAATTCTTCATATAACACTTTTTCTGAGAACATGGGAATGAAATAGGATGCTTTCTGGTCATTCATGTAATTTCTAACTTCATATCCTTCCTCAACCCGATTGTTTTTTAAGATTTATTTTATTATTTTTGACAGAGATAGATAGGAAGACAGAGAGAGACAGAGAGAGAGAGAGAAAAGGGGGAGGGCCCAGAGCAGTCTCCAGTTGTATGTCATCAGTTGTGACATAGTTTCATTCCACACAGGTGGGCGGGGCTACACAGGCCATCAACCCGATACTTTTAAAATGCTGATACTTGTTACTGACTTGGTTTTCTGATCCTCTCATTTGCCCTCTCAGACCCACTCTTACTTGTCTTAGTTGTCTCTAAAATCCTTTAAACATGCTATTTTCCCTTAGGTCTTGATTTTCCAACTCTCCTTGAGTATGAGATGAGTTGATAAAGAAGAAAAAGAAAAAAGACTTCAACTTAAAATTTCCCCTTTGTTCTATAGTTGATTGTGTGTGTGTGTGTGTGTGTGTGTGACAGAGAGAGGGAGGGAGAGAGACACTAATTAAGTCTGTATACTCCTTAAAGAGAATTGGGACTTCACTGTATTATATAATCAAATACGAGGTTTGGATTTATTTCTCTTCTTTAACTTTTTTCTTTCTTTTCTCTTCCTCCCTCCCTTTTCTTAACATTGCTTAGGACTGCAAAGCAGGCTAAACAATCTGCCATTGTGTACAATTTGCACACAGGCTGCCAAGCTGGCTGCCAGGTTTGATGTGATCAAGAATGGTTGAGTTACAAAGCCACTGAAAAAACCGGTTTTCTACAGGAAATAGAAATTTATTAAAATCAGGCCTCCTCAAATGCCCTGGCTGTTGGGCTGGCGGCCTGCCAGATCAATCGGGCTGGCGGAGGAGGCGGCCGGCAGATGTGATCCCCCAGCCCGGACTAGAGGCAGGCTGGGGGCGCTGCGGCACCAGAGAGGCCGCTGCCTCGCTCATAAGAGCGCCCCTGAGACTCCTCCGAGAACACCAGAACTCGGCTTTCTTCTTCTTTTGAATTCTCAGGTTTTCTAGGGCGTGCCATTTGTGGAAGTTGGCCATTCATGGCCTCCCGAACTATATTTCAACTTGTCTCTGATCCACTTGTAGCTTTTCCCCAGCAGAATAAAACGCTAAGAATTTTATGAGTCTTGGGTTGGGATTTCATCTCAGCAGAATCCCTTAACTTCTGAGCCTTGTTTATCTCATGTCTACACTGGGAAAAATACAGATTATAAATTGTGAACTTAAATGAAGTAATGGCCCCACACTGACAAGTACTGCTACTGGTATCGCCTCCCACCCCAGCATGGGGGGCCCAGATGACTGGCCCTCTCTAATTACCCACTGATTTGGACATCGCTTCAGTGTAGGGCCTGAGGGCCAGAGGCGCCTCTGGCCTCGCCTCTGGCCTCTCCTCTGACCCTGCCATATGGCTACCACTCACTGAAGATTTACTTGGACCAGCAATTGCTCTACTCACTTTAGAAGTATTGACTCATTGAATCCTCACAAAGCCCTCTGAGGTGGTTACTACTCATCTCTTTGCCCCAGGGATTAGGGAAGCAGGGCACAGAGCTGTTTGGTGGGGACCAGGTGTGAGTCCAGGAGGTTTGGCTTCAGAGTGGGGCACCTAGTGCAGTGCTATGGAACCCTAACTCTTTCTGGTTGAAGGACATTTGTTTTGGGGATATATATATATATATATATATATATATATATATATATATATATATATATATATATATATATATATATATATATATATATATATATATATATATGTTCCAGAACATTATCATTTAATGTGGATTTGGGAAGCAAATAGAAAGACAGACACTGAGGAGCATTAAGGGACAGGATAAAGCATCGCAGATGTTTTTCTGGGGTGGGAAGGAGGCACACCTCGTAATCGGCCTTTCCCTGGGATGAAGTGTCTCAGCAGAGATTAAGACAAAAATGTCCAGGCCAGAGCTCACATCTCCTCAAACCCTGTATTTTGCCATCTTTCCCAAGTTCCCAGCCTAGTTCTGACTTCTCCTGAATCTTCTGAACAACCTAAGTTTCTTGCTTTCTTTCTTTTTTTTACCATTTTCAGATAGAATAATTGCAGTTAGCGTTTATTGAACTCAGAATGGTATGAAGCACTTTGTATACATTTGATTATTTAACTCCAACAATTCTGTAAAATATACACTATTATTTCTCCACTTTATTTTTTTTTTAAAGATTTATTTTATGGCTTTTGACAGAGAGAGAGACAGAGAGAAGGGGGAGGGCCCAGAGCAGTCTCCATAGTTGAGATCATCAGTTTTGGACATGGTTTCATTCCAAACAGGTGGGTGGGGGCTGCACAGGGCAGGAACTGGGCAGGGGCCTGCCACATGGAAGTTCACCCTGGCATGAGAGGCACACCTTGGGCGGGTGCTGAACTGGGGACCTCCCACATGGGAAGCTCGCCCAGCGGGAACTTAACTGGGATGGGAAGCACACCCCAGTTCAGCATATGGGTCCACATGGGCCGGGACCGGGATTCAATCCTCAGACCCTGGGGCTGCAATTGAGTGCTCAACCTGCCAAGCCATTGGGGCCTCCCCTATTTCTGCACTTCATGATGACGGAGTTGAGGCTTGGAGAGGTTAAGTAATTTGGCCAACATTGCATCTCCTAGCCCACAGGTGGTGGAGTACAGGTTTGAACTGAGTCTGGTTCACTACAGAAACCAGCTTTATCCATTTGAGATCTAATTAAAATGACCCTGGACCCTTGACCCTAGAAGGAAAAAGAAATGTCAGACAGCTTGTGGGACTGTTAGCAATATCCCATCCAATCCTATCCACATTTCTTAATCTTCCATCTGGCCAACAGGAAACCCTGACCCCTCTCCAAGTCGAATTTATCACCAGACCTCATCAGTCCAGCACCCTGTGGAACCCTGAACCCATCACTTTGTCTTCTCTCTGTTCTACCCCTGCCAGGTCTCCACCACATCCCACCTGGACGGCTGTTTCGTGTATGATCTAGCTCCTGCCATTTTCTGTTGCCTCATTTTTCTCACCTCTTGCCCATCAACTCTATGAAACAGTTATATTGAACTACTTTGAGGTCTTCTCAGGTAATGTGTCTTATCACCTGTCTCCTGCAGGTCTTGGGACAAACTGTTCACTCTGTCCATACACTCTTCCACAGTTCTCATCATTGCCTGGCTAACTCTACTTATTATTCAGGGCTCAGCTTAGATGTTACTTCCCCTGGGAAGGTTTTTCTGAGCCCTCAAATCTCAGTTAAGGGCCCCTGTAACACCCAACATAGCTTGAACTTCACCCATCATATTCCTTCCATTTTTTCATTTACATTCTCCTTTAAATTATAAGCTCAGCGAGGACAGGGTTTATCATTAGCCCTAGAATTTAACTGAATACATTATTTGTTGAATGACTGAATATGTTCATGTAGTATTAGAGTTCTACTGGGAAACTTGTATACAAGTATAGAGGATATATATGTAGACAGAGATTTACTATTAAGAAATTGGCTCACCTGATTATGAAGACTGACATGTCCCAACATCTGTAGGGTGTGTCAGCAAGCTGGACACCCAGGAGAGCTGATGTTTCAATTTCAAGTCCAAAGGCAGGAATAATTCTCTTACTCAAGGAGGGTAAGCCTTTTTGTGCTATTCAGGCCTTCAATTGATTAGGTAAGGGCCCACCCATATTAGGGAGGTCAATTTGCTTTACTCAGTCTACTGATTTAAACATTAATCTCACCCAAAAACACCCCCACAGAAACACCCAGAATGTTTGACCAAAACGTCCTGGCACCCTGTGACCTAGCCAAGTTGATGCATAAAATTAAACATCACTATACATGACTGAGTGAATGAATGAAAAGATATAATACACACACACACACACACACACACACACACACACACACAAATGAGCAAATGTTCCCACTGTTCTTTACTGGTCCCCAGCTGACTGTATCCAACTCCATCTTTCTCCCCTTCCAAAGTCATTGCCATTTTTCAGCAGTGGGAAAAGTAGTATCCAGACTCTTAGTCCCTGAAAAATAAAAATGAAACATTTGCTCTTCTGGTTGCTCTCTGCTATACCTGCCACATACATTCTCTTTCATTTGCAAACACATTGACTTAAACTCCTAAAAAGTATGAGGCCAACATTCCAACTCCTGCCTTAATCCCACCCTACTTCCATCCATACCTAGGAACAGTGATCACAGCACTGGTAGTCAACACCCACTCTGCTATACTTCCTCTTATTTAATAACAACAGAAAAGGTTAAATGAGGCACAAAAAAGGATGGTGATTCCTGTACACACCAACGAGAATACACAGAATGATTCTGTCCCCACCATGAAAGCACTGTTACCTTACTCCGTATGGCCTTCTGTCTATACAGTTATATAACCAAGGGACTTGAAATCAACATTCAAATATTTATTGAGTGTCCACTATATGTGAGACACTGTTCAAGGCACAAATAATAAAGCAATGAAGAAAATAAGATGAAATCCAAGTTTTTATGGAATATAAATAAGGTGATCAACTGTCCTCCTTTAAGGAGGACAGTCCTCCTTTTGGAAGTTCTGTCCTCCCTTGAAAAGTGTCCTCCTAGGTGTCCTCCTTTTCAACTTGTGTTCAGTTTTTATTCACCGAACTACCAGACATTAAAATAGACGACAATTGTCTATTTGAAGAAATTAGAAAACTGAATATTTAAATTCTGAAAAATTGGTCGAGTGGGAAAATGAACATGTTGAAGTTGATAAAAGATGAGTGGAAATATTCAACCATTTCAAAAATGCACATATACCTTATGAAAATTTACTTCTAGTCCAATTTACATTGTGCTGCCCTGGCACTAATGCAGCAGTTGAAAGGGTGTTTTCAATTGCTAATGACTTTTAGACAACTGAAAAATCAAGACTGAATGTTGATACTCTAGCTGCAGCACTTGCTGTGAAATTCAATATGAAAAATAGTTCTTGTACGGATATTTCTAATATATTGTTAGAAAATGACACATTAACAAAAATATTCATTCAATCGAAAAATATTCATATTTAAATAATAATTATCATAATATGCCTGAGTTATCTATTTACTATATTATAATGCTTTCTGTTTAGTTAGTGTTGCAAAGAATAAATTTTTTTATTTGCAATATTTGTTTCTTTAAGTTATTTATGTCCTCCTTATTTATTTATGTCCTCCTTTTCATTGGAAAAATGTTGGTCACCTTAATATAAAGGAAAAACAAATCTCCAGATTTGGTTACTCTGATTGATTCTTTTAAAATCAATTTACGGTATTTATATTATAACATGGAAGTGCTTACTTTTTATCAAATAAAGAACTAGCACTTGGCATAACAAATTGAGGCAAGGGATTGCCAGGATAGCCTAGTGGCTGAGTGCTTGCCTTGCAATCGTGAGGTCTGGGGTTTGGTTCCTGGTCCTGAACCATGCAAACCTATGTACTGAATAGCGGTGCAACTGGCAACTGCCAGATGGCTCAGCAGCAAAAGTTCCCTATATAGGAGGCCCCTGGTTTGGTTCCCTCCCTGTGTGGCCCCACATCCACCTGTATGGAAGGAAACCATGTCACAACTAATGATGTACAACTATGGAGACTGCTCTGGGCCCTACCCCCTTCTCTTTCTATCTCTCTCTCTTTCACCTTTACTCAAACAATAAAATTAAAAGTTAAAAAAAAAGAAACTTGGGACAAGGTGCTTCCATTTATTTAGCATAGGCCTCTCCTTTCATACTTCACATGGTATAGTAGTATAATTATTAGAGTATTTCCTGCACTATTCTATTATCTAGTGCAATGCCAGACTTGTGAATGAACAAATAGAGAACTTTTTGGTAGCAGTAGAGAGAAGTTTGTAGTGATTCATTCATCTTTCTTGTAGTAGGTGTAAAAGTGACCACAATTCTTCACTCCTCCCTGTATTCATATCCCCTGTAATATGGCTTCACACCCCTTCCCATTAAGAGATGAAATCAATTTGTCTCCCCCTCAAATCTAGGCTGAACTTGTGACCTGTGTTGGCTAACAGAATTTAGCAGAAGTAATGGTATGCTAGTTGTGAACTCAGGCCTCAAGAGACCTTGAATATT